>DWNY01001281.1:0-13023 GCA_018250635.1 Telegonus apastus
AAAATCGATTAATGTATTATACTATGCCGGCTATTCTTTTTCTGTCGCTCTACAGAAGAGTGACCTAAGCAATTCAACAAACCTTTATTTAAGAACTACCTACTCGGGAACGCTATTGTCAAATATAGAGAATATTACATACATAATAATGTACCTGAGGCACTCAGCAAAACTGTCGATGTCGCTCCCGTATTCTTATCGAATGGTTCACAGAAGTTATAAAAATATAATAATTTGATATTTTTACACAGCATTTCTTATATAATTTAGAATATTACTCGCTCGTGAAATACGGCGCCCGAAACCACACTGCCTTAATTGCAATTTCGTGAACATTGCAGCATTTAAGCATGCATCGCTAGCCACATACAACTTTATATATAGAAACCATCTGTTATTTTGTTCTCTTCCTGACGGTATTATTCCTTGTCACATTTTATGATAATATTGTGACAGTAAGTTAATATTTTAAACCACAACTGCGTGTACAACTGGGAAATTTATAAAAAAGAAATCTAAGACAGATAGATTGCCTTGCGCCCGGAGGAGAGGGAATGTATTACATTGATGATAGCGAGATCTCATTTGATTCCCCCACTGCACCCATCGTATTAGAAATAGACCTTACGTGTTCAGGGCTCCTTTAAAATTAATCATTTTTAAGCGAGCTATATTTTTCTCCCTATGCGCTACGGTTAGCTTTTATACGTAATTACTTTTGTATAACTTAAAATTTCTGACATCTCAGGATGAAGAACCTTTAGGCCGTACTTAGTAAATGTTTTTATACTAACAGAAGTCATAAGTAAATATTTCCTTAAAATGTTTCCCTTCACCGATCCGAAATGTTAGTGGTACCTAATATTTGAACCCCGGAATCCAGGGTGAGAGATCTAATACCAAACCACTGCTTTTGGATTTATTATATACCTATTTACTTGTATAATAAATTTAGATATGGCGTTTTGATCGTCTTCTATTTACCTATTAACGGTAATCATACGTGGTTAATTTTGATATAATAAAACTTAGATAGGTGTAGAAGTAGGATATAAATGATAATTGAAATACAGTCAGGTAAGAATTTAATCTATAAGATCATCAAAAATGACTTATCTATTATTCAAAAATGTATACGATATTAACCTTCATTTAATATCCCATAAGTTACGTAAAAGTTATAATTAATGATAAAGTTCATTAAAATTCAAATGACGTTGATAATATTATTGAGCAAAAATATAAGATTTCTTTTAAAATACTATTTGCTATTCCATTATAATACAATTATTTTTATGTAACATCGTAATAGGTATTCTAGGTATGAGATGTAAATTCACTTTTAATATACAATCATTATCAATTTACATAGATATGTCTTCTATGTATTATCTATAAAATGTGTGAATCATTTTTTTCCTTGAACAATCAATATAGTATTATTGAACATCCTGTGTTCCTAGTATGTGTAGCTAGTTTTATATCTGGGTATTATTTAATTTTGTAAGTTTTGCACAAAAAAATATAAAAATCGGGACCCTATTCTATTACTAACCCTCCACTGCCTGTCTGTCTATTTGTCTGTCCGTCCATCCATCTATCACAGGTTTGTTAATATATACATATATCTGTCTAACAATAATAGGTAGACACTTGAAATTACTACAAAATTTGTATTGCTAAGGCTGCTACAACAAGAAAAACCTAGTGAAAATTAAAAAGTTGTAAACAAAAAACAATCCAAATATGAGAAACCAATATAATATAATTAACATTCCTGAGTTTATCTTTTAGACCAAAATAGGCAGATAATTTAAGTTCTCAAAAGCATTTACTTTCAAAACTCATGTGAAATACTAACAATTAAAAAAGATGGTACAGAAACACATGGGTTTGTTTATAGAAATATCAAAAATCAGGTAGAACTCTTGATATTGGGTTGATGACAAATGTGCATGGGCGGCAGTAGCCACTTACCATCAATTGGACTGCATGCTCAGTTGCTAATTTCATATTATAAAAAAATATATCTATAGGTTGTATTGGCCACTTATCAACGAGTGGTCTATATGTTTGTATGCTACATTTATATTCTACTGATTTTTTTTAAAACTTACAATAAGTCTAATTTTTTGTTGGTCACTCTTTTCTACTTTCATGACTGGTGAGTTCTTGATTTTTTCACCTTGGGCAGTGCAGAAAATCAGAACTCCATCACGATTCTTGCCGAAGGTCCTCCTATAAAAAAAAGACAAAAATAATTCATTAAAAGATGCACAATAAAAACTCCAGCAGTCCAGTTTTTAAGAAATCATATACTTTGAGACAGTCAAAATATTTTAAGCAAGTCGGACCAACAAAATATGCGTATCACATGAAACCGTCAATTCTAATGGAAATAATTATTTTCACCTAGAATTCTTTATTTGCACCAATTTAGACAACAAATAAATAATAATATACCATACAGTATACCTGCAGTAATGCTATTACTGAGCAATTTAGGGAGTCAACCCAAAAATTCATTGATGTATGATTGAATACAATTGATTACATGAACAAAGATGACAATAACTGTTTAAGTCATGTTTAACCAATTGTTTTGTTCAACTCAAAAACTCTCACAGTGTATTCGTCATTTTTATGAATGCATTGGTTTTATCTCACCATTGTTTTTAATTTGTTGGATTAATAAAAATAAAAATTCCAGACTGTACTAGGTCGGCAGGAACCTAGAGTCCAACAAATTAGTCATTCCGACATAATAATGTTATCTGAGGCATTCTAACTTAGTGTTCAAGAGCTTATCTAGGGTTGATTACAGATGATATCAAGACCTATAGCACGAACACTTAAGATTTTCACACAAATACATTTGTCCTATTTCACACCGACATTTTAACAAAAGAAAAACAACAATAATTATATAATTTATTCTTTCAGGATGATTAAATCAAAAATGAAAATATAATTTTTGTTTATTTGGGTGCACTTTTCAATTTTTATTTCATTACAAATAGGATTTTTTTTACTTTAATCAATAATTTTATTTATATTAAGTTTGAGATAAATATCATCCATGAGGTAAAGTGTCATGTAAGACACTTAAAGTTAACATTCAGTCCAATTTAATTGGTAATATATATATTTTTAAAGTACCTATGCTTTACTTTATAATTTTATTTAGATAATTTGCTTGGAATAAAATTAACAATTTTTTTTTTTAAGTTGTAGCCCTTTTGTATTTAATAAGAGAATTAGGTATATAACCAGAATTTATTACTAATAAGTTGTGCCAGCAATTTCACTTGCAACTATGAAAATTTTAAAATGACACACTTATGTATAATTGAATCTTTATAGTTATGTTCATGAATTTCAACAAATAACATGTTTCGAAGAGCACTAAAATATGTCCCATGGCAAGCAAACATTTTTCCGAGATAAAAAGTAGCCTATATTTTATTCTAGAATATAATGTAGAGCAAAATTTATCCAGGTCTATTAGCCCTTCTGAAGTTATAAAGAAATAAACATCTATCCACAAACATTCTGCTTTATAATATTATTAAGATTAAGATTGGTGTATATTCAGGAATGACACTTGCCCTCCGGCAAGTGTCATTCTAGGACCTAGGATAGGGGGAGCCCTGTCCTAGGTCCCCAGGTCTATTGTTGCTAGTTGAAGGTCTTTGTAGGCGACAGAGACCACTGTCCTGCCGAGGGTCTGGATGCTCATTTGCAACTTCATTATTATAAGTATGCATCACTAAAAAAAGTAAGAACTTGTTTGACATCATCTGAATTCAACTAGTACGTTTCACTGCCGGAATAACTCTCAAAACTGAAGGAAATCTGAACCATATTCAAACAGGACAAGTGGTACATTTAAATCAAGAGGGTAGATAGGCATTTCAGAAAGTCTAGGCCTAAATAGCAGTATGTATGTGGAAACATTTGCCAACTTACTTATTATTATTGTAGTTAAGCAGGATCAAGTTGCAAATATGTTTGGGGGATGCTTTGTGGTCGATTAATGCATTTTCATCGTAATATTCGTCCACCATCCCACACACGTCACAAAATTGCTCCATTTTTTAAAGAATTCGTCAAATTGAATGAATATTAAAATTATCTTCCTATTTTATTTCGCTAAATGCACACTTATAACTTGGAACTTCTTATCTAAGATAAAAAACTAATGTAGTAATTTTAAACTCAACAAACTGTTGCGATTACTTTTAAATCACTAATAATACTTCCAAAGAAGAGACAGCTAATTAATTCTTTTCTTTATCTTGCTGTTAAATTCATTGCAAATAAAAATGTGGAGCTCGACTTGAAATAAGTACGTCAATTCGGAAATCCCCGCACAGAAACGTTACTAGTAAATTGAATGTACACAAAGAAGTCATTCAATTTTAGGGAAATAAGTGTTGCTACACGTCCGTAACAAAATTCTACTATTGTCAAATTATATATTATAATGGTAGAACCAGACTCGGCCGTGCTGCCATAGCATGCCATAGATTAAAAATGCAATTGTAAGTGTGGAAGAAAGAAGTGTGGTTTATTACCCGTACAAACAATGTTACTACCAACGAAACGTAAGTGCGCGGATCGCAACAACTACCGTTATAAACTGCTATGCGTGTTTAACGTCAGTGCTTGTTAGTTTTGCGTGTAATAAAATTTATGTAAAACTTTGTGAATGTGCCTTACTGTTGCGGCGCAAGACAACAATAATTAAAGTGGTTCCCAGACTAAACAAAATACGATAATTAAAGTGGTTTCCAGACTATATAAAATTTAAGTGATTCATAGACTATTAGTTATCTGTGACGTTTTTATAGTGCAACACTTATTTATAATCTGCATCAATGCAGTTCACCGTTCGCCAGTTCAAAAGACAACAGGTTTGCTATAACGTCTTTCTCTTTAAAAATTTAAGTTTAGTTAATTCTTTAAAAACGCAAATTAATTTAGGCACCATTACATCCTCCAAAGATGTAACAGCAGGTATATTCATAGTACGTATCTTTTTATATTTTATAGAAATCGATGCACTGTATCTAAAGTTATTACACTTTAAAATTAGAAGTAACGTTTCTTATTCGAATTAGCTACATCCGTGAACATAATAGTTCTACTGGAGATGACTAGATGGCATTATTGTACAAACATCACTGACTCACGGGTCAATTATCAAAACCAAATGGCAGAACAACGTTCACATGGTCAACTAGTATGTAAAAAACAGTAATAATACGGTCACCATCTTTCAATATATATAAATATTATCAAACGACACTTTTTCTTATACAAAGCCTTTATTATTTAATTACTAAACAACCGTTAAAAGTACATGTTTCCTAAATTTGTTTCATTAATGTCACCTACATCCGCATGGTTAACATTAGTCCGTAGGTCCCAGAAAGAATAGACGACAATTAACATAATTACTGTCTTTTTATAAGAATAAAGTGGTAAACGATTCCACATCATGATAATTACTCACTGTCTCATTAGCCCATTAAGTGAGGCCGAAACCACATCCTCTATCGAAACACAGCCTACCATTTTTTGTCGTAGGGGAAACCTTCCAAAGGTACTCTTAGCCGTAGGAGCGACACCGAATTATGTGGGTTTACTCCCTAAAAATGCCCCGGTGGCCGTCTTCGGCGCTACGAAGAGGACACCAGGATCTCTGGAGCAATGCAACCGGAGACCTTTAGGCGCGTTGCCCCATCGGAAACACAGTCTACCTACCTACTGTATATGGCTTGAAATACTCTCATCTACTACCCGGCAATATTAATTCAAATGCTGCGAAGATTCATGTACACGAATGTCGGTGCATTTGGCTGCACCTTATATATCTGAAATTGCTCAATCAATTGTTAAGATTTCTCATATGTTAAGTTATGAATAGATATATTTTTGATCTTAACATGCGATCAGCCTTTGCTGACTACCAAACGAAATACGACTAAAGTTATGAAAAGGGGTGAATCGTGCGTGTAGAGCAATTTGAAACGTGTTACGTACAACTTTCTGAAATAGGTGACGTTTGCTTCAAATCCTCAAGGTATTTGCACATCAGCTGATCCGGCAAAGGAAGCGCCTATGGTGTAGGTATAATATCTTATATCATAGGGAAACCGAAGAATTCTTGACCATTTATGTTCTCACGTCCACAATAACTTATATTTTGCCCGTTAAAAAACGTGCAGGAAGTTACCCTTAGGATAAATTGTTTGCTTATATTCTTATACAATTTATTTATTGATAACATGTATCTATTCTATATTGCCTCTATTTACCAGCAGTATTTTTTATAACATCAACATCCCATAAGTTCGCTTAATGAAAAAGCCTCTTAACAACTTAACAATAAAATGTCTAATAATCATTTCCATTTTGTAAAGAGCATGCGCCCTTAGTCTTTCTAAACTGAAATCCAAGTAGAGGATTCATTTTAATGAATGCCAAAAAGTTCTCATTGTAATCTATATTTTACATCTGTTGTTGTTGAATCATTACCGTAATTAAATGAAATAGGTAAACCAAAATATTGAATTACCTTTTTCATCACGGGAAAATGTTTTAGTAAACGGATTCAGCTCGCTAGTTCTTCTGTTTTACAAATCGGATAACGATGTCTTATGACTGTAACATAATATTTAATCTGTAAAATTATGAAGACCTATGTAATGAAATTTTAAGTCTGTTAATTTGATTTAAGAACATAATACGTGCTTCGTATTTAAGTATACTTATGGCATAAAAGTGGACAGTCATAGTAGTAAATGTATAGGGAAAATGTACACTGTCTTTCTATTACGGTTCAACCAGTCTATAGAAAAAATCGATTTCATGTAAGGGAATCACTACGTACCTAATACATATAGCAACACACTTTGTAAAAAAAATCAATTTCGTGAGGCATGTCTTGTAACATACGAACAAACGGACAGACGAAATGACAGCCGAGGCTTAGTCATAGGTTTATGTTTTTACTTTTTGCTGTCCGTTTTTCGTACATTCGTAACCAATTTATTCATATAAAATTTAAAATGTGTCTGTCGATAACAATAAAACGAATTAGCAACGTTAAAAATTTATATCGATATTAATTCACCCGTTAAATTTTAACGAACATTGAGCCCTCGTTACGATACAATCAAATTGCACAGTACATTCGACTAACTGCAATTAATTTCGATAAAAATGCCCGCATACATTTTGCACTGATAAAGTCGATAGCATTTGCAGCACAACTTGTGCAGGAATTGATTTCGATATTATTTTAAAAGGTCTGGAACATATAAACGAATGAAGCAAATTTTACCATTTTATCATGTATATCCTTCCAAACACATACAAAACTTGCTCTTAATAATAAGGATACCTGTCGAAATATTAAACTATATTTTCTTAATATGAGTAGTGGTAACATTGGTTACTTGATGCGGAGTTTTTGAATATGATTTCTATATGTATAGGTACTATTACATCTTGGTCTTATATGTGGCACAAACACATGAAAGATACCTTATAGAAAGTGTACTTAGTACTTAGTACATTTTACTCCAAAATTTCACACTTCTAAACGACTAAAACATTTTCGAAATTAAAAAATATAAAACAAAAATGTTTCAAAATGTTCAAAACTCTTAAATTAATATACTTAGACAATACTTAATGACCACTATGGTTTGTAAACTTCTTAACACGGATTATAAAATGAAATTTTAGGCTTCGTCGCTCTCTGCAACTGCAAATGTTGTACTCTCGACAAGATAATTATATAGATACATAGGTATATTCACCACCCTAAACACGGGAGTAAACGACAAGAATACTTACTTCAGAAATTTACTTTACTTCAGAAAGAAATTAATGAGATTTCACAAACATAAAATTAACTTTATTAACATAGCATGCATACATTTTTCTCTTTTTATAATTAAAATTTTAGCGTATAACATATACAAATTTATTGAAACTTGTAAGTTAAATTACTGAGGAAAGGTGGCAGCTGTGGAGGCAAGTAATCAAAGGAATTCCAACTTGACTTTGAAGAACTCTTTAGACTTACGGAATTTTTTTTCGGGTGTTTGTTAACTTTTGATGTTAATGTCTTTACTTGTGACTTACTACATAAGCCAGATATCTCCAACAGTTCATTAGAAACAGCATCATACCTATTCTTATGATAAGGGCAGACTGATTGTACCTCACAGTAATAAGTCTCTTCGAATTTATTGCTAGGTGGCACTGGTCGAGATTCAGAAGGCTTTATCACGATATGTGGAGACTTATTAGATTTAATGCTTTGTTTATCAACAGCGCTTACACATTTACTTTTTCCACAGAAATGACTCTTTTTTGGGCTGACTGATCTACGCGAATTCACGAGATAATCTTGTGTACATAATTTATCACATACACATTTGGATGCATCACATAAACCATCTTCTGGTAGTGCATTACAAGTTGTAGAAATACCCTTATTGTGTGGCTCAATGATTTTACTAATATATGGCGAAGCTTTTTTAGAACCAGAACTAGTGTTTACTGCTACGTTATTTGATATCCGTTTAATAGCTTTTTCATCCAAAATGACATAAATATTCCCTGATGATGTAACTTTCATTGATCCATATTCACCGAAGTTTTCCATATTTTTATTAAAATTAATTGTTATTTCACCAGACTCCGTTCTTTTTATCGGAATTACACCTTTAGATGATTTGTCTATATACGATATTAAGTTATTTATCAAGGATATTTTAGATTTCTTATCTAGAAATACAGCGTATTGTCCTGACGGGGTCTTTTGCAGTGTAGTTGAAGATTTTTCAAGTAAGCTTTGTTCACTGCGAAGTTTAATTTTTGATCTCTCATATAGGTGAGGATCACTGCTAGATTTCGTTTTCTTTGGATATTTTCTATTATTATTATGAAATGTAGTAGAAGAAGGCAATTTACTTAATAAATTACTGAGTGTTTTAGCAGACATCAATGATCCACAGGCTGGTGTTTTTTTCTTAAACGCAACATCTTTTATACTTGAAATGGAATCCGAAACAATTACCTTCAATAGTCCCGATTGAGATTTCATAAGTAACGCTTTTTTGCTTTCTGATCGAATACGATCGTTCTTTTCAAAGTCCAATATGATTCCAGACGAGGTTTTAGTAATTTCAAAGAAACTCTCATTCTCCTCTCCTATTTGATGTTTTATAGTTTGAGTGTAAGCTTTTTCAAACTCTTTTTCCAAAACAATATCATAATTACCTGAAGGTGTTTGTTTCATTACAGCAGGAGGTTCTGTTATTGCATCGTCAAGGCCTTTTAACTTAATTTTGATAACTTCCCCTTTTTGCGGTACATTTTGCTCACGAGTTTTTGGATTTTGTAATTGTTGCTTGAACTTAATAAGAATCCCATCTGACGATGTTTTTGTTGCGATGCTATTTGCTAAACTTTCATCATGGTCAAAGCAAATATTTATAGTACTTGATTTTGTTCTATATATTGATACCGGGAATTCTTTTTTACTAGTATTTGCAACGCTGGATTTTTTTATATAAATAGCTATATTATTTTCAGGTGGCACTTGAGTTAGTGTGGCTTGCACATTATATAGTTCCTTGTTTTGATGTTTAACATTAACATCAATATTCCTATTGCCATTTTTGTACATCTTCAATAAATCTTTGGCGAGTCTGTAACATTTTGGTGTGCAAGCACTGAAGTCTTCTTTAGAATTACGCAACAAAATTTTTCTCACGTTATTTTGCGTACATTTATCAATTTTACTACAAAGTTGCTTGCTATTGGCAGGAATTTTTGCATTAATATTTTCATTGGTCTTGTCTGTTGACAATGTTGAATTTAGATCGAGGCACTTTTTATATTTTCTGGATTTTAATGTTTGGATGGTATTTTTGTCAACTTCTATAAGCATATTACCAGACGGTGATTTCTTTATCAAAATATTCTCACCATTATTGTCAGTAACGGAATTAATATTTAAAGACAGGTTTCCAGACTGAGTCTTTTTTAACATTACAAAAGAATTAGGATCTTGTTTTGTAATAGCTTCTATCAAATCAATAACTTGTTCGTCTATATCCAGGCTTGATGATTGAGTTATAATAGAAGCAAATTGTTTCGATTCTTCCTTATTTGGATGTTTTTGATAAACATTTTGGAAAATATTCTTATCAATTTCCTTGGAATCTTCGTAAAGTAATGTTTTGAACTGTTCCTTAATTAAATCTTCTCTTATTTGACTATCTACTATTACTTTTTCGCTAGGACCTACTTGATTATTCATAGTTTTATTAAGAGCACCTGAATAATCATTTAACTCTATAATGACGCCATTCTCAAGTGTTTGTGATATATTTGTAGTCATACCTTCATAGTTCTGTACGGATTCATTCTTATCTAACATGCTACAAATCTCTTTATTGCATTGCGTTCTTGGATTTGCTTTTATTTGTTTTGCATCTGCAAGTTAATGAAATAAAAATATAGCAAACTAGACAAAAATAACTTAGAAAAATAAGATAATATATAATGGAAGCACAAAACAAATGAAAGCAGACTTATTAAAAACGAAAATATAATTACAATAAAAACATGAGACTTGAAACTACCCTCACAACGTTTGCAGTAACGTTATGTAATAATATCTTAGGTATCTTCCGTATTGAAAATTATTTTCCCTATTTTAAGACACTTCATAGTACTAACTCTTCCTTTGTATTTTGTGTAGATCTATGCAAGCTATTACTGATGTCTTTTTCTGGTTTTAAATTGTCACTAGCCAAAGTTATTTTGAAATAATCATTTTTCGACAAACTATGATTATAGTTGATATTTTTATAAATACTATTAATCTCAATTCCATTGCATATATTTTTAGCTTCTTTATTTAGCAACTCATCGGTATCTAACAACTCCATTTTAATTTCTATTTCATTTATTGCATCACTGTCATTCACATTTTTCATTGGTGATTTATTTAGAATCTCATTTACAAAAGTTTCTACAGTGATCCATTCTTTTGAACTATCTTTTTTGGATCCATAGTCAAATACAATAATATCTTTAATGAGGTCTTGTAGTAAATTACAAACTTTTCTTTGGGATAATAAATAGCATGCATCAGTTGCGGATGTTTTATTCATAGTAGAGTTTATAAAACCATTACTATTCATCACCGTACTAGTAGCTGCATGATGGTTCATTATAACAGGGGCTAGATCATCGGATTTAATTGTACTATCTATTGAATTTACAGGACATGGCGTTACTATTGTTTCAAGAGTCCCTTCAAAACGTTTATTATGATCAAGAGAATTTACACTTTGACTCGTATCTTTTTCGACCATATCCTTATAACTATATTTAGATGTACAACCATTATCATTAATTATTTTTGCCCTTGTATTTCTAATGACGTTATTGAGACAGAAAATATTATTGCAGTTTGAAGATGTTATTGCGCCAAAACAACTTTTAAAGGGTGTATCTATGCAAACATACACATCTTTGTTTTTAGTTTCGGTTCCTGTTGTCTCAAGTTTGCTGATACTGTATTCTTTTGTAGAGGCAACCTAAGATAAAAGTATTTTCATCTTAATACCCTGCGCGCAATTTGCATGGTGGTCACATTTCCTAAAATAATTTGGATGAAATAAAACCACCATGCTTTACAACAAATTTATTGATATCCAAAGAATTAACTCATTATAAAAATGATACAACTTGATATAAATTAAATCATGATTCACGACAATTATTGAATATTATTCAAAGAGTCACTGCTGATCATCGTATAACTTACTTTCTCGATAGGTGTTACTTCAAAATATTTTCCCATGACTTCCTCAATAATTCTTTCGCGTGGATGACTTCTACCATCTAAAATAACGAAATGACCATGTCAAACCAGTAGCACAATCCCGCTTTATCATATATTTTGCACTTCCATACATACTAGATATTTAAAAATGTAGAACTGACCTTTTTTACAAGTGCAATCCTTGGTTGGAGAAGAGTCGCATTTGCAAGTCATCTGGAATGTTATGTATATATAAATAAATATAAAAGTAATTAGATTACATGTTGATTGCCACCTACATTTACTTTGCCCATTCTATATGTTATTTATTTGTAATATTTTCTGTATAGGTATGCGAAAGATTAACATACGTTACTCTACTAGTTTTAGAGATTATCAACTTATCTTGCAATATAATACTAATATAACACAAAAAAACTAAATTAACTTTGAATATACATCAATAATTTTCAACACAGATCAACCAGTTTTAACTTACACAAAGAAATGGTGCTTCCATGACTAAAATTACCTGATTTTCCAACATGTTCAAGTTCGGAACGTATGGCACCGCCGTCACATAACTGCGGGAATTTGACATGTTACTCAAAGCCTCCGGTCCCAGAACGCACTGTGCCGCTCTCATGTTCTTGAAATGGCATGTCTGACCCTTGCAAGGATCCGGCCTCCACGCCGCGACGTCCGTGCCAACTGCACTGGGCACGGCGTGCATCGCGCAGTCCGGACCGCAGGAAGCTGACTCTTTGTACGGGCAGACCTTTTGTTCGCCCTGAATAGTTCCAGTGGTATTACTAAACGTTATGGGGTACTAGATTAGCTCGCGGTAATATTTAATACTCATAATTTATAGATACGTTTAACGTATAGAATTTATAGAAATAACTTAATAACAAATGTTTGCACCAAATTAGGTACATCCAAATACTGAAGTTATAGAATAAGAAACATTGTTATAAATGTAAGCCTATGTTATAAAAGTATGCAAGGGGAACCGAACATTTTCCGGGATAAAAAGTAGTCTATATGTTATTCCAGACTATAATCTATTTCTGTACCAAATTTCATACAAATCCGTTAGTAATAGCCTTTCTGAAGTTATGAAGTAAGAACCATCCAAACAACATTCCGTCGAAGTATCC
>DWNY01001282.1:0-13023 GCA_018250635.1 Telegonus apastus
ATTTATTTTGTAAGATATGTACCTAATGAACTATTAATGTGTCTCCGATTATTATTTTTTCTATGAACACATGTTAATTTCTACATAAGAAGCGTAAGATAGAACATCTGACACACTCCGCTTAGTTAAGTAGTCTAAAATGAACGGTTCCTAAGAATTTTAAATCGGATTAAACACTAATCATAATTTTATTATTTTACTTTAGCAAAATTACGAAATACATTACCCAAAATACATTGCCAAAAGTAAAGTTTTTATGTAACTTCTAGAAGGACATAATCCGATTTTGTAGGATTAAGTTGTGTTTGACTAATCTTAACAAACAAATGTTGCTAAACCCCGACGGCTCGTCTACTCGGTTCCCCTTACGTCGAAAAGCAAATGAATCACCTATGTGTAGGATTACATGCTACTGTATCTACCGACTTCTTTTTAAACAAATGGCTAATGATTTCTGAAATACCATAAATGACAAAATCACGACAAGCCATTAGAGATATAGATTAGAGAGATGCCATATTTCACCAAGAATAATGTATTATACACTTCCACACAACATACATTTTTAATGTTTTTTCTGACATACTTTTTTAGCGATAGTATAAATGTATCGATTTTTATAAATCCTCTCTTTTAGACCGTAAAAATACTACGGTGTAAAATATTTATAAAAACTAGATACACTTCAGCTACAGTTACGTTGAGTGCCAGTCAGATTTGGAACCTTATTAAAAAACCTATTAGGTTTTATTTGATTAAATATTATAAGTAAGTAGGTACAGCATGACATCTGAATGTGTATGTTATCCTCCCTTTTATCTTCTTATCTACCTAAGTAGACAGCAAAATGTAAAATACCTTCCATTAGGATCTAATTTCAAAATAAATCAAAACAAAAAAATTGCAGGTGTTATACTTCGAAGATTACCGATTCAAGAAAAGCGAAACCTTTCATTTCATTGAACTAAACTGGAACGTTGCACGACATGGCAAAAACAAAAGAAAGATAAACATCGCAAGCTCAAGGTTGTCAATAATATCAAAGATTATGTAGCTTTTATTGCAGATTTAAGTCAACTTTGAGTTGACAAACATTTAGATAATCGATAATCTCGCCTCGCCTGACGTGGTATTAGATACGCCGTATGATAAATGTAGAGCCCTAATTGATTGAATTTTTCATTAATTTTAAACGCCTACTATCTAAGTATAATGCTATCAAGTATCTACTTGTTGTGACAATCTGAATAATTGATAATTATATCGATATGGGTCGATGGATAAATAAATCTGACTGCAAAAGGATTAACTGCACTTTACTTTATTAAAAATGACATTAAGATATTCATAGATGCCGCACATAAAAATAATTTATGCAAATATAAGTATTAATAATAGTAACAAAATTCTAATTATATTATAAAGATCAACAGTAGGTATAGGCTGTATAGATACCCATATTTTTAATGTAACAAACAGTATTTTTTTATAGTTTGGAAGTAACAAACCAGCATGCAGTCCACCTGATGGTAAGTGGCCACTGCCGTCTAGTCAATCAAAGTCCATTAAATGTCTATGAAATCACGCCTGTAAAGTCCTACCTAAGATTGACCACAGACGCCTTGCTCCTCCTGAGGACTAAGTTGGAACGCCTCGGATAAGTATGCCTCCCTCACCTATCTCTCACACCCTTCAGACCAGAACGCAGCGTTTAACACTGTTGTTTTTAGTATTCGTAAACTACTAAAACCTAGCAATAAACTTGGTAATCAATAGATTTCGGTGCGTAATCGAGTGTCATGCGCGCGCGCAGTTCAACGGTGTTGAACGCGCGCCCGCATCTCCCACCCTCCGCGCCGCCGTTCACACAGCCTAGCTGCGAACCTACAAGAGTTACTAACAATACTTAGTAATGCCTTATAAAATAACCGACGGAGCGATGAATGTGATATTTTTCACTTTTATATGGAATATTGAGCGCATTAAGCTCTTATAAAGCCGTTCGGAACGGATATGTAGTAAATAATGTTACTTATCGAAATACTTATTATACGACAAACAATTGAAGATATTTTGGTTATTGTAAATATCAGCAGGTTTAAAGTTAAATAGAGTTTGTTTGGTAAATTAAAACCGATTAGATAATTATGATATATTAAATTTATAAAAAATATGACATTTATAGGTGTTAAAAGTTACGTGTGAGAAATCAATCTTCAGATGAAACGAAAGTTGGTTACAAAAACAATTAGAGACTTATTGGACATTGGACAGAAATTTGCTACCCCTGAGTACTAAGTTGTAACCCTACGGATAAGCAGCTCTCTTACTCGACCTTCAAATCTGAACACAGCAGCGTGTAACACTAATGTTACACCTACTTGTGTTATCACCTGCTTGTGTCTAAGAAGGTGTGACGATGGTGCCTCCAGAGTTGAAACATAGATAAAGGGTTTTAATGGGCACGCAGATTAGTGCACTATCAATACCTAGGTAGGTACTCCTAATAGATTTCCTATCAAAGTGCGACAGTATCACCAGTTCTATTTAACTATTCTCTCTCTTTAGCCGGTCCTCCTAGACTTAAGGACTTATTCTTAGTAGGTAGTTACCTACCTATCTAAGTACCCATTGGAACAGGAAGGATGATACCTAGTAAATCCTGTTATGTAGTCTTCATATTTATAACCTTTGAACATTTACATCAGAAACCAGAGTAGAAGAACAACATCAGAAAAGAACTAAATAGATAATCATTAAAAAAAAAACATGCCAAAGATCAAAAACCTGCGTATGTCTATACAACCTCGTAGAACCCTTTGTGGTTCGTCTCTAGCGGCACATCTGTTTTTGCAGACCAGCTCTAGCACCATCGCTATATCTGTTATAACTGCAGTATTAAGCGCTGCTGTATTCTGTTCCAACTTAGTCCTCAGGAGTAGCAAGGCATCTATGACCGACCTCAGGTAGGACTGTGATCTTATTTGGGCTTCATTAGGTACAGATGTCCATGAGCGGCAGTGGCCACTTACCATCAGGGGGGCTGCATGCTCATTTCCTACTACTATAACATAAAAAACAATATTATTTATTTACTTATAGGTAACTATTAAATATTCACAATCAATTTAACTTACAATAGCTGGACAAAGACCTACTTGTATAGATAGAAAACTTAATAAGCTAAAAATAGGTATATTCCTATTGATTTATCCATAAGTACTTTCTACATTAATAGGTAGTTCTAAATAAGAGTTCATTCGCAACTCGTTACACGGTAAATTTGATATTTCCGTCTATAAATAATTTACGGTACAAACCCAGCGCTCTACATTTGCCAATACGTGTAATAAATAAATCGATACCTACTTTCTAAATGCGATATCGCATGTACATATCAGTACAGCACAAATACAATGTGTCACTGAAATTTCCCAAACGATTTTTCCTGAAAACACTAACTTTAGAATTTGGAAAACTGCTATTGGCGTGCCGGCTCGGAGTACTGATTGGTTGGGAGGCGGCGTCGAGTAATTCCTGCCATTCCATTGGCGGGCCACCGTGGCCCACCTTGTGCATGGTGGGGGAAATCAACCCCATGTTTATTTTTGTTGTTAAAGTCAGTGAGCTGTGAGCTTTCGATGCGTGTGTTACACACGCCACGCGAACTTTTGTATCGAGAACATTTTATTTAGTTCGTCTATGAAGAGACTATTAGTGATTTTTAGTGGACTGTGACTGTTTATTCGATTTGTTATACTTAAATACAGAAAAGGAGTATATCTGTGCTTTTGACTGCTGCTTTTCGGAGATGGTTGTCCTGTAAGTATATTTTTCCTGTTAGTTATTATCATACTTTAAAATACTTAAATATTTTTTTGCAATCACGATTGTTCCTATTCCCAATACTTGCCTACTTGCAGTTTCAGATTACACAATTAATATTGGGAATTTCATAGCTCTACACGAACTGTTTTTGAGTTTTCTTTCCTTTGCTGTAAATAGATATCCATAATAATATATTTGATATACCCAGCACCTATGGGCAATCAATGTATATACCTATCTATCCACAAAATTAGTAATATTACGTTAGATACATAATTTTAATATTATAAAAGCGAAAATTTATGATAATAGATACCTAGATAAGTCATAGGATAGTAATAATAGTAAGTCATAGGATAATAGCTAATTTCTGTACGGCTGAATAGATCTGTATAAATTTGGTACAAATATACCTGATTATAGTCTGGAATAAAACGCAGGCTACTTTTCATCCGGGTAAAATACACAATTCTTATGAGATAGCTTAAGAATCCTACAGGATACTGTATCCTACTGGAACTCCCTTTGTATCAGATATGGTAATGTTAATCGTTCTCAGTCTTATGTAAAAGTCATTTCGGTAAAATTGTGACTAAACTTACTTCGATGAAAGCGCAGGCAAGGCTAGTGTTGTAATAATAGACTTTAACATACTTTCCAATATGAAATGATACCTACATACCAATCCAAATTTAGCGTGAAAACCTAAAAATATCGTAAAACTCTCTCACGCTTCCCAAAATACCTATTTAAACAAGATTTTTATAAGTTATTATTACGTCAAAAATCAAATCTAATTTCCTACCAACCAGTTTCATCTGATTAGTTGATTAGTTCATCTGATGGTAAATAACCACTGGCGCCATTGGATCTATCGTAATCAGTGTGGCGTTGGAGCATTCGGAGCCAAACCACAAAGTGTTTACAACCTTCTTACTCAAAGATTCATTGTGATAATCTTACCAGTTAATCAGTTAACCAATTAATGCACCAGAAGCGGTAATATAAGGAGACCAAATCTAAAACTTTTCTTATTTAGGTAATCTTCACACTTGCACTTACACTTTTAAGTAGTAATATCATAAAAGTCAATCAATAACGTAGCAATCATCTATAGAAGATCATTTGACAATGAACCATTAAGGCTGTCGAAGTAACCAACCAAGCTGGGGTAGGTCGGAAGGTGTTAGGGGACGTCAATTGGACCTAATTGAAACTCATTGGAACCGTTACGATCTTTAGCCTACTATGACAAAAATTGAACACTGTTATTAAATCCCTTACTAGTATTTGTAAAAGAAATCTAAACACAAACAGAACCACATTGTAACTTATAAATTGTTACAAATATAAGAAGACTTATAGGTACATATCTTCTGGGCTAGATTTTAGCTAAATATATGCTAAAAGTCCGTTTTTAGGATAAGTACACTACTAATACTGATTAGTTTCAATCTAATTAAATGTATTGTAGATATTTCCTCCCATTAATGAAACTAGGTAATTGCAAATCAATATTCGTATATTGGTAGATAATCACCTGTTATAAAATAATGCATAAGCCTAATAGGTATATTTCCCATCGGGCCAACAAATACAAACTATAAAAAAATGCACCATGCAACTTCTTATTTAAGCCCTTTATTTCAACCCTTTGTTAGGAATAACGTTTAGGTCTTGGTAAATGTTTAAAGTCTAATTATTGTTCACAATTTTTTGCCTATCGATATACTGGTGCCCAACATAAATAAAATAAGGAGAGTCAGGAGAGAACCTTCGAAAACCTATTTATTATCCAATAGCTGTGCCCCGAGGTGAAAAAAAACTTTGATAATACGTCATACACCTACATATTATACAAACAAGTGATAGGCAGCTCTAATTTACGTGAATGCACCTAATATTAACGCCAGTGACGGCGGCCGCGTGCGGATAATGCACGCACGGGTTTATTAAAGTAGCCTAAGTTTCGCATTATACCATCAGCCATGAAAGTCGCGTCAAAATCGGTCCAGCCATTTTAAAGATTACCCGAAAGAAACAGATAGGCTGACAGAAACAAACAGATAAAAATTTAAATATTATGTTTTTGATGTGAGTACCAGTTGTATACTTTCATATGCCTTTTCTTATTATTATGATTTTGACATTACAATCAGATTTCAATTGTGCTTATTTGTACCTTTGGTACTAAAATCATCCACATTATAAACCATTGGGGTTCTGGATATTCATATTCCATAGTACCTAACCTTCTTTAGATATTTAGTGTCGGGTTTATTCATAAAAGATTTTTTT
Source organism: Telegonus apastus (assembly GCA_018250635.1). Classification (NCBI taxonomy): domain Eukaryota; kingdom Metazoa; phylum Arthropoda; class Insecta; order Lepidoptera; family Hesperiidae; genus Telegonus; species Telegonus apastus. Next base: position 6,127 of record DWNY01001282.1, read on the forward strand.
TCACAATTGTACCTATACATATTTAAAACGTAACTAGTCAAGTAAAACAAATAGAAAATAAGAAGTAGAACCGTTCCGTTTATTAAAATCCTATCCGTCTTACCTCAGTACGTTTGTTCGCTTCGTTTCGTCCAATTAAGACGGAGCAAGCCCCTTTAGAAGGCAATTTTGTAACAATTGGCTCAACGAGAGCTTTGTGAGGGGAGCGAGCTTTCCCGCTATCGGACAGCTCTTACGTCATCACGGCGTCTGCTACGAATCGGAAAGATTTTCGAATTAGCTAATCTTACTGCTCAGTTGCAATTAAATATTCAAGTTTGTATGGTTTAATATTAGATAGGTACCTACTAACCAAATATTTTCAAACAAATGGGAGTGGGTAAAGTTAAAAAGACTCAATTTTGTGTCCTTTAGTATTTAGGTATTTCTTTCAAGCATCACCTACTTTGAGGTGGATAGGTAGGAGGACTAGGAGGTATTTTTAGATTACATCCATTTTAAATACAAAATCATACTAATTCGAAATAAATTATTATTATTATTAAAGAACAATGTTAGTTTCATTGAAAGGGATCCAATTTCTTTTCAAAAACTGTAAATTAAAACAGGATCATTTAAAAATCATCCTAACCAACAATTTGTTTGCAGCACCAGTCGAACGGACATGTCAGAAGGACCTACGACACCAGAGTGGGACATCAACGACGCGGTAGTGCCCAGGGTGTCCAATTTCGACTCATTCGGCGAGTGGTGCGATGGCCACGTGCGCAGGGTCTATCCCCCGGGCTGCGAGGAAGCTCGCAGACACGCCTCTGGCTGGGCGATGCGGAACACGAACAATCACAATGTGCATATCTTGAAGAAAAGCTGCCTGGGCGTCCTAGTTTGCTCTATGAGATGTCGCCTGCCCGACGGCACCAGAGTCCACTTGCGACCGGCTATTTGCGATAAAGCAAGGAAAAAACAACAAGGTATTATAATTTATTAGTTACGTACTTACTTAAAACTTACTTTAAAGAGTTAGCAGAAGACACACAAATGCACGATCGGCCACTAACATTGGTTAAGGTAGTAGTTACTAAACTTCTCATTAAAGTTTATGTATTAAGTACCAATGTCACTTTAATCGTCCGAAGTTTCAAAACCAGCTTGTAGTCAGTGATTTTTAACATAAACATCATTTCTGGTAATAGGTATCAATTGGAATTTAACCAAATGTTTATTAATCTAAGATTGTAGTCGGCAATCCTATATTTGTCCTTTGATAGTAGATGTCAGTTGGTACCTGAGGCGGGTATAGTCCTGTCTAGCACTGTGTGACATATGTACCTACCCATCAATATTCATTTAAACTTAATAGTTTTTTTTTTAATATATCAGCAAGTTTAATTTGTTTAAAAAACATAATTATATAAATATACTTTATAGATGCACAAAAGAAATTCATGATGAAAAAGATTACTAAGTATCTTAATTTTATTTTAGGTAAACCATGTCCAAACCGACTATGCAACGGCGGTCGTCTAGAAGTGCAACCATGTCGTGGCCATTGTGGGTACCCGGTCACACACTTCTGGCGTCACACAGAGCACGCCATCTTCTTTCAAGCAAAGGGAGCGCACGACCACCCCAGACCAGAAGCCAAGGGCGCCAGTGAAGTCAGGAGGTCCCTCGGAGCTGGTAGACGAGTACGAGGCCTAGCGTTAATACTGGCGCGAGAAGCGGCCATTGCTGATAAAATCCTTACCGTGAAACCTGATAAACAAATGTCCCAGAAAATGAACCACGTGCACCCACAGCCACCACCACTTATTCCCGATAACCAAAGAGGTGAGTCATTAAATCGTAACATGTTTTTGTTGCTGCTTAGCAAACAATATTGGAATGTCCGTCTTGGTAGGTACGACTTTAAACGCCCTCTCAAATTAACACAAGCTTCGCCCTTTATATTACCCATAAGACAGTAGCAGTGGTACGATATCGTTGTTCATTTAACGTTATAAGATATAGGTACCGCTAAATATTGTAATCAAACCACCTTAACGTACAAACAATTAGCAGATTGACTTTTCTAACTTAATAATTTCGTGTCAACAGCACTTACCTGCACCTGTGGTCCATTCGAATGCACGTGCAGATGGCGGGCCGACCCCACTCCTGACTACATGTCTACGTGGACGCTCACAGAGAACCAATCATACAACACGTACGCCCCGACAGTGCCCCCAGCGCCCACGCTGCCGCAGCAACAAGCTTACGATCCTACAGGACTGCCGGCCGACGACATATTCCACCCTGAAGAAATCTTCCAGTTGGACCAACCCATCCGCTTAGACTTCCCCCTCGAGGAAAACACTCTCGAGTCACCCCCGACCTTCGCAGACCTGAACTGCGACAACTCGCGGCCTGACGACTCCTACTGGCTAGAATGGCAACGCGCTGCTGGCGGCTCAGAGTCCAGTGAAACCCCTTCGCCGGAGTTGTTTGGTAACAGCTACCAGCAAGCTGAAGCGTACTGCGAGCAGCAAGCGTACACGAATCAAATGTATTATCCCGAAGAAGCGCAATATTACCCGATCGACAATACAAGAGACTCCCCTATAATGGAAACGCAGGAACAACGATACTACAGATACGGTGAAGACTGTGCTCAGAACAATGTAGATATGCAAGCGTGGAATTATACAGATTGCGCATTCACCGCTCACGATATTCCGGAGACCAAACAATATTATGATGTTCAGCATTCGCAGGGTATGAATGCATTTAGTGCCCTATTATAATGTTATTAACCATAGGTTTTATCCAAAATTGTAAATTGTAAATATGTTTTAGGTTTATGAGTAATGTATAAGAAAAGTCCCAAAAATATTGTTTAAGAGAGTATGAAAAGAAAAAAGTGATATTGTTCCTTCGATGTATAAAAGTTGGTAGAGTTGGGATAAGCAATGGCTTATCTGTTTGTTAGTTCAGGATTGAACGCTAATAAAATAAAATAAAATAAAAGACATTTTTTTACAAAATCTTCTATTTATTGTATATAAAAATTACATTAAAATTGTCAATTTTACACTTTTTTAATTTCTAACAATAAAATTGGTCACTACAAAATAGTCCGTAAAGCGATCACACAATAGATTTATTATGCATTTACAATCGCAAAACATTCTTAAAACTGTCCACATGACATTGACACCATACTATCTTAATAGTAAATCACCCCAAAACCTAACGCCGCTCGTCGCGCGGCGGCGCAGTATGGGCGCCCGCGCAACTACTGCGCCGGTATTACAATATCTTTAGTCTCGACGTGATAAAAATCGATAACCTGATTCATTAAGATAAACAATTATTTACAACAACATTTTCAACCAGATTTCTAAGCCCAAAATCAGAGTCTATTTTTAACGCTGGAGTCGTCCATAACAAATGTCACATGGTCCAATGCGGGACAAAAGGCCTAGGTCATAGACTTCATGATGTCACGTAACCAATCACACTCACCAAATTTTTAAACATGCGACGTCACCAAACGCGGACGGTCACAGTGACAAAATGTAACAAGGGCGAGCTGGAAATGTATACAACTCATGTAACGTATTTTACGAACGACCCCAAAGCATTTCTTATTATCATCGAATGTACGATAACCATGAGTTCATGTCACATACGTGAATCTTCTCCCGAGTTTTAAAAAGCGATACATTAGTATCACAAAGCGAGGCATGTACAGTACAGAATACGCATGCTCTATTTATCAACGATTTATTATAACTAAGCTGAGTCTTATTGTGAACAATTTACCAGTACTAAGCAAGCTTACGTCTAGCTCAAAACATTGTGATTAAACTTTATGTCCTTAACAATAGGCCCCTATTTGTAACTAACTTAAAACGTTGCCACCCATTTGCAATTGTAAAACATTATTATTTAGGACTGAGGAGAGCACAGCACGTACTATCACAGCAATCGGCGAAACCCATCAATGCCTCTAAACTTTAAGCCCAGATTTATTGCCAGATTTATGTAGTTTAGAAACACCTGTAGACCCGCGTCAGGTGCTTTTAAGGCCACGAAATAATTTTAACACGAAACAATGTCTCATATTTGATAACGTAACAACACTGTAACTTGCAAGCATATTTAGCAAGTATACACTTAAGTAACATGAAACTATTTACGGACGCAATTATCTGTGCCTAGTCTTCTATCAACGTGATTGTGAAAATCAATACTCGGACACCGATTTGGGACTATTCTGACTTATTGAGTCAAATACATTGTAAATCAGATCACAGATATAAATCAACTCCAACAGTTATCATGGTCACCCTAATGGCACCGGTCGACACTTATACATTTTCAACAAGACAGTTCAAATAATGTAATGCTATTTCTTCATATCTTCATTCTGTTTGTGTTAACCCTTTCTTCCGGATATTATGTAAAGTGTAAAAATGTTTAAAAACGCTAACCGAAAAAGATTTAAATAATGTGCAATAGTCCCCTTAGCTACTACTAGTGTTGAATCTAATCAGGAAGCGAAAGTTCAAGTTGGAAGCGAGATCGAGTGTGCAAGCGGTGTCTTCGCGGAAGCCTACGCGCTCTTTAGAGAAAAACTAGAATATAGGACGATAGCCCCGATTCATAATAACTATGACTTAGGTATCAAGATAGTAGACTTAAGGATAGGACAAATCTTAAGGTTGAATGTAACTAACTATAACAATATTTAGACATCATATAAATATTTAAATTTGCTGTGTAGTAGTCATAATATGTTAACATAGTTAAGCAAAGTATTGATCAATTACACGTCAATTTTGTGCCATTATACATCAAGATACACCTCTGGAATACATAACATAAACAATTTTCACTGACACTACAAGAAACCCGAAATAACTAACATTACAATAATATTCATAACACGAAAATAAAACTAATAAGAATTGCAAATAAAAAACATATAAAGCTTTAAGAACGACTAAATATAAGTTTGTACTGTTGAAAATCCAACTGTTTAGTGAGATAATTCGAGCGAACGCCACTTACTATCGTTGTATAATATAAGAATAGTAGAATTTAATAAAGACAAGCGTACTCATTCGGTTTCGTCAAAACCGAATGAATAGGCTCGTGGTTTAAAACTTTGAGAATGAAAAGTTAACAACGTTAAAAATTAATGAAAGTCTTAACGTGTATTCACCCGTCATTCCCGTCAACAGTTTCATTATTCTTCACTTTAAGCGAGCACAGTACACACAGACTAAAAACTATATTTATATTTTGGTATCGTGCAAATGAGCATAATTATAAACTGTAGAAAATGGCAGTAATAATGAAATTACAAACAGACCTTCAACATTATTTATTTATATAGATTTAAATGTATCAAATCATGATTGAGAATTATGTTGAAAATCTATATTTAAACGTATGATTGAAAATATTCACTTAAACACTTTGATTAAATAATAGTATATGCGACACGAAACCAAATTCAAACACGTAAAATTTTGATACACTTATTCCATGTAATGTTATAAACGCATGGAAGACTTCAAATAGGTGGAAAATTTTCTAAAAGTGGTCATAATAAAAATGTGTGGGCATGTATATTACGTGCTTATATACGTACGTATATATACGTGCATCAGAAGTTATACTTCTTCGACGTGATAAAAAACTAAATAAAAACTAACGCATATGTGGCAAATACTCACACAAGTAAAATGATAAAACGAATGAGGACAAAATATTAAATCTTCATATTCTATTTACAGTTTAAAATATTTTCCCCCTTTCGACGTAATTTTAGAAGACATTTTACTTGCTAACATATAAATGTTTAGTTAGCAATCTGCTCATTTAATCAGGCAATGTATAATTTTACGTTGCCAAGTTTTCAAACAACACATAATTACTAATTAAACAAAAAAACAACCAATCAAGCAACACTCTCGTGACAAACGAAATCTAACAAACAATATTAAAATAATTCATTTGCATCAAGCTCGAGACTAAAGATCAACAGCTAAAATAATATTGCAATGGCGTCGAAAGTTGTAAAATCAAATCGTATAAATTTTCCAACACCCATTACGTCATCTTATCCATTTTGCAAGCCTTCAAACTTTTTTTCGACTATTTGCTCTTTAAAGGCTCACTTGATTTTGTCTTTTTTGTGCATTTATTTTACTAAATAATAAACGCTCCTTAAGAAGTATAACTTCTATACCATGCTAACATAGGCTCTAGATATGTGATCGATGTATATTATGTTTACTTTGTGTCCTAATCATTATTACACCAAAAATAAGCTCCATCAGAAAATGTGACACATAGCATCGCAATGTAAACATGAAATTCACATAGTATTTAATGTACACCAAATATCATCCCTTAATATGCATTTACAATCAATGGTTGAAACCTCACGCAAACAATGTTCCCATTATTATTAACTATCCCATACCATATCACATATTTACTCATCACATCACATTTTCACTCTCCGTCACTTTCACTAAATTAACGTTTACAAAGATAACTGTGATAATGAGGAATTTACAGGATATATAGAAGCCTACAGGAGTAAGGAATAATATTAGCAATGATGTAATAGATGGGACATTTCATTCACTCGTGTTCGCGGTTCTATGTAGGTTAACTTTGAGCCATTGCGATATGCACTCAAGTACTAGAGAAGCTACTTCAAACATTAATCGTTTTCGTTCTTCGTAACTTAAAACTTTAACCCGCTGAAGCGCTGAAAATGTAATAATACTGTCTCACGTATCCTTCGACATCTCAGCGCTTGATTTGCAAGGGTTATGCATGTCATCCGCATAGACTATATAAAGAGCTGACCGCCGCAGTTGAACGGAATACAAC
>DWNY01001283.1:0-13019 GCA_018250635.1 Telegonus apastus
TTCGAGATCAAGATTCCCGGGATGCATGCCACAGTCCTGTTTTTTCCTTTTTTTTTTTCGTGGGGAAACCCATCACGGGTTCCTCTCAGTGCGGGGACAGCGGGGAGGGTATGCCGGACTCCTACCAGCTAAAACCCCACGGTGTTCCTCTGGACGCCCTTTGTCGGGACCGCGGGTACACTAGAAGCACTCGTCCGCGGTCCATGCATGCATGCCACAGTCCTCACCTCCGATCCACGAGCTTGGTGACGGACGCGTGAACCGCCGGGCGGTAGTCGTCCGAGCCGTTCGCCCGCGAGGCGGTGAGCCCCCTGAACGAGTGGAGGAACGACTGGAACACCGCCCGCTCGGCCTCGCCGCCCTCCGACGCAAGCTCGGACGCCGCGGACATGCAATCTGCGAACGTGTTAACGTGGAAATTTAGAAATGTTAGAAATATAAAATAGTATACCAAACTTATTGTCATGCATCAATTCTGCGGTTATATTAATCGCAAAGGTCGCGGTTCGACTCCGGAGGCACCATCGCCACACCTATTTCAGCCTTATAACAGCTGTGTTAAGCGCTATTGTGTTCTGGTGTGAAGAATGTGGTAAGTGGCATACTTATCCGAGACGTTCCAATAAAGTCCTCAGGAGCAGCAACGCATATGATCAGCCTTATGTAGAACTTTGATCTTATCTGGAAATGATTACAGATGTCCATAGGCCGCAGAGGCCACTTACGATCAGGTTTTTATTTCTGTAGACCAAATAATTATTTTAGTTTGTATATATGGAAAACAGTTTAGTAGTGCGTTGTTTTTTTATGAAGTTATTTATGTAATGATTTCCACTATACATATGTTATCCTAATCAAGTCAAGTAAAATTAAATACCCTTGTAGATGCTGGCAAAATTTGCCTTCGTATTCTAATGATATTGAAGCAGCTTTTCATTGCCTGAAAACACGGATAAAACGACGTTTCTAAAAATAAAACCTACCTAGATCGATTTATCGCCTTCGAAACCCCGGCGTACTTTTCATGATCGGTGGAGTCGTTGCCAAGATTCAGATTATATATACATTATTACAAGAATCACTCCTTTAAAGTATTAGATGTCACCAGCATATAACTTGTTTTAAGATGTTTTCTTCACTGTTGAAGGAAATAATAATTAATTTTCTCTCGAACTATCTGAGACACCTTTAATTGGAACCGGGACTTAAGCGTAGGAGGTTTGAAAATGTAGACCTGAAATTTATTACTGTTTCAAAATATTTTCTCATAATGATCCAAGACTGTTTTATACTTCCTTCGTATAATTGGCGTCGCGAAGCTATTGTAAAATTTGAACAAAAACAGACGAAATAGTATTCGTAGCTAACGTAGGTGATTATTCTATAATCTGCCGTGTGGCACCAGTTTTGAATACACTCATGGGCTTAGCAGGGGGTGAGGGCAAGGAGGCAGCTGCACAACCCCCTCCCACTCCCCCTGGATTATCTATTCCCTTTTATTTACTATTGTCGATAAAAGTTCTTATATCGGTTTTGGTGCAAGTTTTTATTTGCAAAAGTGCAAGAAATTATTGCGTTGATTTTATTAATGAAGATATTTCACAATCTTTTATATTTTTTAACTCAACTAATCATAATTTATAGTGATAAGGAAATTAATACAATTAAACATAATGAATTCCTGACCAACAATTAACGCATAAAAACATTTTTTGGTTTTGATTACTCATGTGTAAACTAATAAGACTAAGAAAATTTTTTTTTCATAGTTCTCGTTATGAGGGTCATTGCCAATCCTTGTAGTTTGTTACAGTTAGAGTTGACTAAACATAGGAAGACGCTGCTGAGCGTCTTCTTGTATTAGTGCCTTAGCTTAGCTTATAAGAAAAAGTGCTTAAAATTTAGTGCTTTTAAGAAAAAAATTACTATATTTTTTGCGACTTTATCCCGTTTTACGACAAAGACACTCTTCTTCATTTGTAATAATTTTTAATATGGTGGGTGACACATCATTTGAATGCATAATTTTTTTTAGTTATTTTTATCATTTAATCATCATTATAATATCTGTATCATCACTGTAATAAATCACATTAAATTCCGACACATGGTAGATACATTTAAAAACTTACATTAAAGGACGAGCACCACCATTTGTTCTGCGAATAGACATGATACACAAGTGTAATCTTTTTATTAAATATTTTTTAGCTTCATTAGCTTGTTTTATTTTTGAGTTTTATTTTTGGGACTCGGTTTGAAAATAATCTGAATTGGCCACTGACCATCTCCATTCCTCCATCCCCAGGCCCTGAACCTGGGTACGCTCTGACACTACTCCCTTTTCAGTGGATGTCATATAAGCTAAGGCATTAATACAAGAAGACGCGCAGCAGCGTCTTCCTGTGTTTAGTCAACTCTAACTGTAACAAACTACAAGGATTGGCAATGACCCTCATAGCGAGAACTATGAGAGCCTGTCTCGTAGTAGACTTTAAAAGAATCGATGTTTCTGTATCCTTTAGATCATATTTTTTAATAACTCATACAGTACTTAGTGCTATGCTGTCTTGAAAATTTCTTGCCCGATACCTTCAATGGAATCCAAAAATAAGTATTTGGTTTCTCCGAAAGTTCAAAGTCGAAAGTTAGTGCGAAACTCTGATGTTATGATGGTACAGATTGACAATGAAATCATTGAAGCAAGTCTTTATACTTAGGTATATTTTTAGTCTTACATTGAGAAAAGCGAGGTATCTAATTAATTAAAGGAAATATCGATGATACTGGCACAATCCATCATAAGAATGATATTACGTCAGCATAATATCTAAAGAAGCTATTTTTGTAAATGTCAGATCGTAAACATTTATTCGAAATACAAATCGAGATATAACAAACACCTATTAATTAAGTTACAGATGGAATCTAGATCTCTGTTGAGGAGTTATAAATAAAATCGAGACTCATTCTTAGGGCGCAGTGCCATTGAGGAACAGTCTAGTGCCTAGAAAATATTTAATAATGCAAGAAAAGCTAGAATCGTGATTTATTTTTTAATTTAGATTTACATTGCCGTAATATATTATGCCCCATTGCTAGGCACGAGTCGTTCTCACAACTGGGGCAGGCTTGGAGGGTACTCCACCACGCTGCCCCAATGCTTATTGGTGAAAGGCCAAACCGGATGTTTTCAAACCGCCCGTAAGTAAGGCCTCCAACGAGGTTTAGCGACTGTCCAATCCTAAAAACCGGGATCGACGGTTTAATGTCCTCCAAGCGCATGAAATTTTGTCACTCGCAATCCATCTACTGATCTGTTACCGATCCTTAACGGGGTCACATTGTTAACTAAAAAATATAGCTCGGCTACTCTAATAATGTTAATAAAGGCTATGTTGGCTCTCTGTATTTAATTTGTAGCTTACCCATTGATGAGACCGCCTTTGACTAATAATAAATAGCTCCAAATGAGACCGCGCGTTTACTCTGGAAAATATCATATAAATAAAACGGCAAATGCTACCTACATTTCTCCAATCGCTTCAAATAAATGTTGATGGAATAGCTGTTTCCGTTCCAAAGTCGTCATATTTCCTGACAATGTTTATTGACCCGTTATAATATTATCTACCTATTCCTTTCTGTATCCTGGAAGCTGCAAACAATTATGCACCGGATGAAACATTGGACATGCATCCGGTTTTATATAAAAACAGATCATTATTGTAATAAGAAATAAGGGCTCACATTATAAAAATACTATCTTCATATTAATTTCCTATTTAAAAGTTCTCAAAGAAGTGTGAAAGCTGCCAGTGGACTTGGACGCAAACTCCTCTAACTCTGAGAGGGAACATGTTTCCAACTAGATGTAAGATACAGATAGGTGTTGCGGTAAAGACTATTACCTAATTTAAACCACTAGTTCTAGTGGATTAAATAACGTCATTTTTAAATTGATTTAAACCAGCTATATATTGTAAAGCTCATAAAACGCCCCCGCCCTAAAAATTGATATAACGTTACACAGAACATTTCTGCAGTTTAGATTCGATTTAGGGGGCAGCTGTTCCTCCCACCTCCCTGCGGCCAGAAATACAAAACCCACGTCACTTTTAAAATAACCTTATATATTATACTTCAATAGTGTAGTAGATGCATAGGTATGATTCTATATTTTTAAAAAGTTTGACCTTTAATAAAGCTCTTTGAAAATGTACATTTTTTATTTTACGGAAGTAGCGAACGAGCACGCAGCTAAAATGATTGTACGTGGCCACTGCCACCCATGGACATCTGTAATCAAATGCAGATAAGATCATAGGTGTGAAGTCGACCTCAGATGCGTTGCTATCCCTGAGGACGTAGTTACCTGCTAAGAAGTTGGAACGCCGCGAACATACTTAATGTCGCCCTTATCACTCTTCAAATCAGAACACGGCAACGCTTAACACTGCCGTACTAAGGTAGAAATAGGTGTGACGGTGGTGCCGCGGGAGTCGAACCACAAAGGGTTCTACCACCTTTACACTGCATGTTACTCTAGATCTTAATCCATCCATTGACATTTGCCATATCAAAGCATTTGCACTTTATAGATTAAGTAGATACTACCTAACGTTAAGCATGTTTCCTTGAATTGAAATAACATATCGAAATTAGGTTAAAGAGATTAATATAATACATATACGTACATACCTATAATTATAATGTTGAATGTCTTTGTATGTAGGTATATCTGAAGTCAAGTAAATCGACTCAAACACTCATTTGAATTACATGGATCAGTGAATTTTAGGTTAATATTCACAATGAATAGACAAATAATTATCCAAGTGCAATTCGAACGGAGAACGGGGACAAGGAAGATTCAACACTAATTTTCAACTTATTTGAATAATAATTAATATGCATAATTAAAATTTAAACTTACGTACGTTACGTACGTAAGTTTAAATTTTACGGAACTTCACTTATCCTCGAGAAACTTTTTACTAAACTCTTTACCGGTTTATTTCCCGCTGGCCACATAAAATAACAAATAAACAAAACCCATACCTAGAAAGGAAAATTACCTTTTTACATTATTAATTACTAGGTGTTCCCCGCGGTTTCAACCGCGTTAAAAAATATGCGTACGTAGACGTACGCGTTAAAAATGTATGCTACATTGATACTCCTGCAACTGATATTAACGCGCTCTAGGGCTTTCCTTAAACATTAAAGTTACGCCTTAGACCTTCAGTTATCCTCCAGTGAAAGTCCCATCAAAATTGGTCTAGCCGTTTAAAAGATCACTTCAACCAAACAGACAGACGGACAGACCGACCGACAGACGGACAATTTTTTTTATAATTATATTTTTTTATAGGCACCGTGGACACTTTCATATGCATTTAGTAAAAAGTTGTTACTTTGAGATTACAAACAGACAATTCAATTTTATTTATTTGTATAGATACCTAGGATCCAACCCGATTGTCAAATATCAATTTGGAACTCGAATTCCTGTCTCCCGCACTGAATTTTCCTTAATCGCTTCAGGCTTATACCCAATTATTTTATGATCAAATCAAATTTGGAACGCTCTGCCTGAAGCCATAAGGAAATAATACCCAAAATATTCTAAAAAAAAATAACTTACTTGAATTCATTTGATAGCCTTAATACTATTGTTATTAAACCTATCAAATATACAGTTATAATAATGAATTGTAGACTATTTTGGCCATATTTTCAAAGCAATAGGAACATCGACGCGTTAGTAGGCTTAGAAGCCTGAGTAAGCTGGATTCTAGGGAGGTGGATATCTATACCTACCATGTAAACGCTAATTTACCTATTATTATTAAATTACATTACGTATCCCAACTTACCATTTTTAGTACTATAAATTACCTGTTTGTATTCGTTATATGCAGCACAAGATGTAGATACTATGTTACAATAGGCATCTAGATATAATACGAATCGAGTAATAAGGAATTCCAGAAATTCCTGCAATGCGCACAATTAATCGAATATTTTGCTGCACGTTCTGTCAATCACTTCAGTAGGTATTTGTCATTTCCTCATGTAATCCTGCCCAATTTACCTTTCGTCATAAGATAGAATGCCGCGCTATTGTCAGATTTTCTACAATTGCTGCCTTAAAGTTGAGCGCAGTCGTAGGTGGAGCAGTACAATAGTGCAATCCGGGCTAATCCGTGATAAGTTTCAAATATAAGTACTCAAATATCAAAAAATAAAGGTTACGACATAAAAATTAATTACCTACTTTCAATTTTAATATTGAACAGTGACAGCCTAATTGACTGAAATTCGGCCTTTCATTGGGCCTCCGAGGTTCGAAACGCAGTCTCGGAACGCCCCTCAGATTTTTCAAAATTCATGTCCGTATTAGAAATTAATTATCACTTGCTTTGAGTGCTGAGAACAATATGGTAAGGAAACCTGCTCGCCTGAGTATTCTTTAAAAAAAAACCATTTCTGATGGGTGTTCGCACTTGGCCACCGTGATAAATTTTGGCCTAAGCCCTTCACAGAGAGGAGACCCATGCCTTGGATTGAGACAATAATGGGTTGACGGGTGCAATGTTTAAACTCTTTATTTGCTGACACATCAACAACATAACATATAAACATAGTTTTAATTACAATTAATAGATCAAATGCTTGCCAATTATTTACATTAGTAGCATAGTAATCGTAATAGAACAGGTAATGTCAATAATAAGTGGTACCTATAACTGATGGTAGCTTGTAATATAAAGTGAATTGAGCTTCCTTTTAAAGACCTTATTTCCGTTTGTTGCTTTTACAAACCTCTATTCTACACTTATTGGACAATTTCCACAATTACTGCACAATAATTACGGAAGACGTCTCTAGTGACATCTAGTTCAAAACTTTTGATGAGAATCATGCTTGTTTCAACTCTGAAAGTGTGAAAAGCTCCCTGATGACATCTAGTTACAAAGCTTGCGCTGAAAATTCTTGCGACTACCTAACTCCACGACCATACAGATGTATTCAACATTCTGAAAGTGCACTAAATGTCTGCTAGATGGCACTACAATTGGATTGTATGCTGAAAATGGTAAAATTTACGCTATATTGGTATATACTGTATCGAAAATTTTTAATTTAAAATTGGTATTTAAAGGCTCTTTTTTATAAAATTAACGCATAGTTTTTGAGTAGTCCTTCAGTTACGAATCGGTCCCAAAATAGACTGCAATAGTACAATGCGTTCACATTTAATTTATCATATGGCTGTTAAGTTGGCTAACCTGAAATCTGTGCTGCCATATGAGATTTGTAGAGTTACCTTACATCCCTCAAGTAATTATTTGTTAAATACATTCCTAATTGAATTTTATTCTTCATTTGATGCTTCTCATTTAGAGTTTGGCTGGTCACAATTATTTGTTATCTTTGACCAAAAATATTAAAACTTTACTAATATTTTGTTATTATTCATTCATCCACAAGCCTTTTGAGGTCTACTTCTGGACATAAGCATCCACTAATGGCATCCCAGATTCCCAGAAATCCCAGAATCCCAGAATCCCAGATCTTGAACGTTATGTCGGTAGACTTAGTTCGTCTACGGATATCGTTACGTATCATGTCTCATGTAATAAAAGTAATGTATAATAAGATTTATTTTTCCTTTGCAGAAACCTAATGTCGCAGGGCGGTCAATAATGCATGAATTAAAATATGGTGTATATTTCAGTCTTATTGATAAGCGGATTGTTGCGAAGTACTCCTTTCTTAATTAAATGTATGATAAGTTTGCCTATTTCAATATCAATGGATTCATATGATAAAAAATATATATTATTGTGATATACATATTCACATAAATTGAAATGATTCATCGTTCAATTTTACAATTTTATTCTTGTCCTACATTCATACAGGCTATACGCGCTTTTGTCTTTAAAAGAAATATACTTTATCTCCTCTAAAACGGGGAAAATACAATCACCTGACAATATTTTAACGAAAATTGCCAACCTAACGGAAACAAATGTCAGAAATAAAATAACTGTGAACCAAAATAGGCAGTGTTGCTAATTTAGTGATTTTATCGCTATATATAACGATTTATATGTGAGACCAAAAAAATATTTATCGCTAAACAAGATTCAGTTACTTTTCGAGTACAAATATTACAGGCCAAAAGGAATTTAAAGATAAAATTTTAATCCATAATAATCCTGAGCGACCTTTTTTTTTTCACCGAATTTTGTGCTCGGCTGGTGAAAGTAGTTTCGCCTGACCGAACTTTTACTTCGCCTGCATATTTCGTACCCGACTGATGAAAATTACAACTTTGCGTCTTTTGACGTAGAGTCTAGCAACTTGGCTTTTTTGTAGTTCATAACACCGCTTGGAGGGCAAGGGTTTATAATATTCCTCCTAGATGGAGTGTGGTGTGCTGTCTCTACACGCCATGCTGATACTTAACCCATTTTTTCTGATGGATACCGATAGATACCTTTATCCAATCGCTACAACTACTTTACCTACGGTTCGTAATATCGATGATAATTACATCCGCCTCAAGCTTTTCATCTTTATTAATTTATGAACAAATATATACATACATATTGACAATTTTGGATTCCATTCTTTGTAGCGACATATTTTATGAACTTATGTGCTGCGTAATTACTGTTATCAATGAGGCGCTCCTTTTTTAATTACATTTATAATTTTCTATAGGATGGAAGGAAGGTATGATGAAATAAAACATTAATTTCCCTACAATTAAATTTATTAAATGAACCAGCAAACATATAAGCCATTAAAATCATATTAAGTACTATGTAATAAAATCCTTATAACAAGGAATGTAATACAAATTAATCATTCACATTATTTTCAAAACAATAGCTGAAATTAATTTTAATTCACAATATAATAGTATGATAAAATATTCGTACAGAACTTTTCATAAATTAATTACAGTTAAAAACAAATAAATAATAATAATGGATACATTATAAAATAAATTAGCCTAAAGCATTGTCGAAATAATTGAAAGTAAAAGCAAATGATCACACATACCAATTCTTTTACATAATAGGATTTTGTTCAACAAAATGAGTCAACGAAATAAAAAAAATATATATATATAAGACCTAACAAGCCCCAAACTGCAAATTTAAATAAATATTCGTATATGTCAATGGTTAAAATAATGTGTTACATGTGTATTTCACACATCCATAAATTAAATCCTGTGTTTCCTCAAGCAAGCTAAAATTCCAGAATATTTTAAACTACAAGCTACGGTTAAATAGACAATTATAGCAGTTATTCAAATAGACAATGTAATCAAATAGGCCCATAATTTGGCATTATAGTCGATAAAGTGGATTTGTGCGTATTACCCGTTATGATCTCTGGAGCTACGACTGACGGTAGGCCTTGTCGTTGACTGAAAGTCGCTCAGCGAACAGTTGAAACAACTATGTTCGGCTTGTTTCTCTGGGATAGAATTTAAAACACGTAAATCCAGATGAGGACTATAATGATTACCTCTGTATGAAGACGTAATGGTTAGTTACATTTATCTTAGAGCCGATAACCATTAAAATTCTTAGAGTAGAGACCATGTCTAGCCAATGTGGGGCTGTGGGTGAAGTAGCCCGCTAGGGAGCGCGAGAATCTAAGCTGGGAGGTTGGTTAGCCGAGAGATTAGTCTCATATGGCAGAAACCAATTTTCAGTTAGAGGTCTTAAACGCGCTGAAGAAATAGAAGAGTGAAGTAGATTTTAGCAAAGCTATTCTCGGTCTTACTGTGTGGCGAAACAAAGAGGTAATATTATAAGTCTATTTGATTAATTTGTCTTAGCCTATAAATATTGGCGATATACAGACGCCCTATAGAATAAATATGTAATGGGGGATAAGAGATAGCCATTACTTAGACACCGAGACAATAAGTCACTACATAAATTTAAACCTATTGTATATATTAGAATGAGAGGTTACAAATACTGGCGATATATAGACGCCTTTTATACTAATATTGGGCTTGAATGGCCGTTTCCAGAAATATATGACAGCAGACAACCGTGTGGACAAACAGATAGAGTAGGTACTATAGAGTATGGATATGAGTACAGTAGTGTTTGAACGTGTTCATTTGTCTGTTGTTGGTAAGCCGTAGACCCTAAATATTTAATCCATACACATACGTAAACACAGTAATCCATGACGACAGTATGGTTTTTCTAAGGTCATGTGTTTATTGTATGGTACGATAATTCAATGCAAATAGTTCTTTTTTGTCTGTCTGTCGGGTCTTTAACGGGAATGAAAATTTTGCGGCAAGTAAAAGGGCCCATTAGGAGATAGTTTCTTAAATATCTAATATTAATTCTAATCGGTTAAACATGGCTTTATAATCTAAGTTTGCCTATATCGGCCTAACGTTCTACCCAGTTATCAATGGTTTACTTTAAATATATAATAAATATCAATAAGTTATATATGTAAGAACTAATCAAATTTTGAAACGCTATAGGTCGGTCGATCGTATGAGCATTTTTATTTGAAATTATTAAAGAAATGTAGTGCCAATGTTTTGATCGAATAAATACTCTTAATATTTAATTTTAACACCCAGAATTTAAAATACAAACTAGTTTATGTCAATGAAGTGATTTTTTTTTTTGTTTTTAGCATTTTTATATTTTGATGACTCAATGATTGATTAATCTGCTGATCTTAATTTGTTTCTTAAAAGTACACAGTTATTTAAACATCAAATTCTGTATACTTTATAGTTATCGGAATTACATTTAAAAGTGATATACCAAGATCTTACTTATGACTATAAGTTAACTATTGCTATTTACTACTATTGAAATTTTGTCGAAAACTCCACGGAAAGAAAGCTACCATTGAACTCGGAGAAGTAACAGCCGTATATGAAGTAAACATAAAGATTTCTAATGAAGGACAAGTTATTTAGTACCACTACAGTGAACACTGCGTTTCTCTCTTCTACTAATTCTGTATTACGCGTGTATTACGCGACTTCAAACGTCTTTAGATGAATAGCATTACGAACATTCCCGATTAGAAGTCCTTTCGTTTACATCGTCGTAAAGAAAAATGAAAACATGTCTGTTCTATATAATAATAATCAATAAACGAAAGCCAGGAGTGTTCGAGAACACTGAAATTGCAACATATTATTTGAAAAGCATCGGATCCTGAAGATATATGCCTTAAATACTACAATCTTAATACAAATTGACACATAAGCCCATTTACTATTTAAATGTTTGCTACAATGTGAATACTACTGCAGTTTAGTGAAACCACCGAAGGATCTACATAAATGTTCACATAAATACCATTAAAACATCTATAAGTGGACATCGATTTGTCCAAAAAAAGGCTCGTCAACCATGAAACGGCCCGTAAACTACTAGTGCGATTAATGCATATTTCTACTCGGATATAGAGATTAACTGTAAATGTAACGTCAACAAGAATTTCTCGAACCGGAAAATCTTAAACAGTACTCGCTTTGGTAGCTTTTATTTATTGGTCATCCTTTAACATAACGCATTGCATGTGAATTCCGTTTGTGAATGTCCATGAGAGCGGATAGACACGGAAACACTAAGCTCATTATTCGGATTTCCAAGCCACGATCGAACCCGTTACCCTCCGCAGCAGTGACACATTCCACCGCAGGGGTCACCTACACATGTCTACACATAAAATATTCCAAATATCCACAGCGTACAGCTCTGTTTGTTATCATTCTCATTATATTCAACCCTAAACACTTCACCACAGAACCGATAGAAACATCCCAAGAGTTGTCACATCGTTGTCACATAATATTTTGTCAAGTACATGGTATTAATCTACCTCGGTAGACTATGTCAACATATGACTACACGTCATATCTAGATGTATTTCAAGATCCGATTACTAGTCATCAAATATGTAAACATACTTACACGTATACAAGATTATATAACGTCGCAAGCACGAAAATTACTTTCCAATCGCATCAAGTAAATAAGTGGGTGTCTTTGTCTTGAATTAGATAACTGGAGAGGTTTACGTTTGGTTGAAAGCATTTGGTGATTCGGTGATCAAAAGTACAGCGACTTAGTCGTTGATTTCTTCCGGTGTCGGAGTACTCGCCGGTTCTTCTGGACTTGAACTGAAATCAGAACAAAATACAACACTACAGTTACGCTTTGGTTTCAAAATTATCAACGTTTATATTACTAATTTTTAAAATATAGAACTAGCTAACGAGCAGTCCACCCGATGGTACCCTGTCATGAACATCTGCAATCAACCCCAGATAAGATTCCCACCTAAGGCCGGACACTACCTCCAAAAATGTACTTGCAAATTACATTTTTCCTGCGGCTCTTTCTTCTTGGGTCACTTTTACTGCGGTAAAAGATATCCTGTCTTAATCCAGATTATAAACTATCTGTATGACAAATTACCGAATCCAATATGTAAGATAAACGCTATTAAGTACACAAATACTTAGAAATACTTATAAATATAAATAAATAACGCTTCCTACACTTGTATCCCTCCACTAAGATTGTCTCTTGTATCGCGGGTGCCATGGCCACACAAAGACGAAAACCCCAGACCCGCAACAAAACTATATCCTCTCAGACATCAGTTGTCCGGGAATCGAACCCGGAACCCACAGCGTCGATCGCTCAATCACGCGAGCCTTCGAACATGTCGAAGATATGTAAACTTTCGTAAATTGTTTAACTTTCTTATATACGTGTCATATGTATGTCACTACTATGGAACGTCGTCCTCACTAAGGTATACAGTCTCGGTACATTTTCGATTCCCGGGAAAAAAAGTCGAGACTCGGTCCGGTCCCGAAATTCCCGGGAAAAACGAGACTTTCGAGACTATTTTTTTTTTTTTTTTTTTAATAAAACTTCTTTATTTCTCAAAAATTCAAATGAAGGTTTTATACTAAT
>DWNY01001284.1:0-13017 GCA_018250635.1 Telegonus apastus
ACTTTCACCTTATTTAAATTGTAAATAATTAAAAAAAATCCATTAATACCATATTCACGTTCTACAGAATCCGTCTTGATTTTTTACGGATGTTATATTCTGGCACTTATAACTCAGCTTGGCCGTTACACTGCCGTGCGCCAGAACATCCATAATGTTCACGTTAACGCCAATCACACGAATGATTAATACGCACCGATCGAACGCAATGAGCTCATTACACTTTATTTATGAGAACGATACGTTTGTTCGAATAATTGGACAAAAAATTATATGCCGAAAGTGACAGGACGATCGTATTTGTTCGTGTATTAGATAGTTTGTTGAGGTGAAATCTTGTTTGCTATTTAATGCTATTTAAGTGTACAATCACCTTTAAACTTTGCTTTAAATTTGTGGGGTAACTTTCCGTGGTTGATTGCCAAATGCTACAGCGTTTTGTTATTTTTTTTTTGTGGAGTAATTAGCAAACGCGCTCGCAGTGAACCTGATTATAGATAGCCATTGACGCCAATTAGCACAGATATTAGTATTCAATATGAGTTCGACCAAATGCGCTACTACCCCTAAGAAAGAAATTACAACGCCTCAAATAAATATGTGATAGGTCTCTCTTTTAACCCGAAACTTTTAACAAAGCATGGTGGTAGTGCCACCGGAGTCGAAACACAGGATTCTACCACCTTTAAGAACCATCGCATCCTTTTGGCCCATGATATCACGAATGGACGCAGATCAGCAACGTACCGTGGGTTAATATAGAACTATCGAATAAACATGCATTCCACCGATAGCAAGTGTTGTTCTAGTTAAGTAAACAACTTTAATGGTAACCATTAGGTACTATTAAGACATTTTTTTAATAATTTCATCACTTATTTTGTTATAGTGAACCCGTTATAATAGTCGAAATTCGACGATAATTTGAAAAAATTAAAACGTATTTTTTGTTTGTGTCTATTATAAGGAAAATGACATTTAATTTGCTAAGCCAAATTTAAAAGTAATCCTCTGCATGAACCTTCACGTATGTGTAATCTCATACTTCTCTTTGCATGCAGCATTCGAAAAGTGGTTCCACAAATTTTCGCTTCACGTATTTCACACAATAAAAAGTAATACATTGCTGTGATGTATAACTTTTTAAGTAAAGTGCAGAAATAAATAAATAAAAAGTGGCCACTGCCTCCCATAGTTATCAGTAATCAAAACTATCTGGTTCTATCTGATCAGCCGTGATAGCCTAATGGTTAAAACTCGGCCTCTCAATCGGGGGGTCGAGGTTCAAATCTCAGGCACTTTTGACTCTTCAAAGTTATGTGCGTATTAGAATTTTATTATCACTTGCGTTAACGGTAAAGGATAACACCGTGAGAAAACCTGCACACCTGATTTCTTAAAAAAAATCTCAAAAGATGTGTGAAGTCTACCGATTCGCACTTGGCAGCTGTATACTATGGGCTGAAAGCCCTCTCACTACGGCAGGACACCCGTGCCTAGCAGTGGGATAACAATGGGTTAGCGACATCTGGTCAGCCACAGTTGCGCTGCTGCCCCCTAATTTGTAATGCCTTGGATAAGAATATCTCCTTTACCACTAACATATTACCTATACTATGTTCTCTGCTACTGAATGTATTATAAACGTTCGTTTTTATAATACCATTCATTCTACAAAATAATTGCAGCATTTTATACAGTAACAGTAACATCGAATTCACAAACAACTAAGCACTTAAACAGAGGTGTCGAACAAAAACAGAATGTCGGAATAGTATCTCCGCCCGAACCATTGCTATAATGACGCGCCATAATGATGTCTAGATGCGGTATTATGTCAAATTATTTCATACCGATCGGGAAAAGTCAAGGTGACCGATTGTAAGTACGCTCATAATGATAGGCCGCGGATGCATACGGATTTGGATGTGGCATTTATGCGTACAAATTGTTATCTAATGGGTAATAAAATAGTGTAACTGGTTGCTTTTATTAAACAGTTTCAAACTGTAACATTTTTTGGGTAAATATTTTAAAATTATACCTATAGAAATTAATTACATCTAAACATACTATTTGAGCAAGACAATTACATAAGACTACTTTCAAGCGTCAAATATAACTTTCGCATAGTTTTAAGTAGTTACCTAAGGTCGACCACAAATACGTTGCTACCCTTGAAAGCTAAGGAATGCCAGATAAGTATGTTGACTTTATCACACCCTTAAAACCAGAACACAGCAATGATTAACACTGTTGTTAGACAGAAAATGTGGATGTAGGACCGATGGAGTCCAATCATATGGAATTCTACCACCTTCAATTATTTTATTACACATGTAACCAAATAACAATAAATTAACACTTGTTTATAAATTCCTAGCATACCGCATCCATTTCACAGTTCACTATTATAACATTTTATGGCTCCACTTGCAATCATTGAAAATATAATAGTGGTATAAAAAACACGATCTCCGGTAAAGCAACTAGATGTGTCCTTAATCTTAATGTCCCGACATTAGTGCACTTGATGTCTTTCGGAAGGGTGACCATGAGTTCGGATAGAAGTCGAGCAAGGAGACAAGTCCTTCTCAGTGTGGACGATGACGCCTTTTTGTGGAAGGTAATTAGTCGGTAAAGGGTCTTGGCAGCACTACAGTTCAATTAACGTTAGTAAAATAGTTTCTTCTTAATTAGCTGAAAAACGTGTATCAAACCCTCTGATGCAGATCAATTCTTGTAGATACTGAGATGCAAATAATAGATTCATTATTTATTATATATTCGTTTGTTGAGAATTTAGATTGTGGATTCATTATATGTATATTAGTTTTGTAAATATGACCTTTGCCCCACCGTACCCTTTAAATTAATATCATTAATGTTCAAAAATCAAATATCAAATATCATGACTAAACGAGAAAGCATCTCTTTTTTATCAGTTTTCATCTTCAAAGTAAAATAATTTTTGTCCAATATAAATTATCCCCTTAATTAAACAGCATGGTCTCCCTACTATATTCTGATTGAAGCGCGCCCCGCGTGATCTGAACGTACGGCATCTTAAATTAGCACCGCCGTGTTATAATTTACAAATACCATGTTTTTGTATAATACGACCCTGACTTATGACGTTACTTGTATAATATAGTTGTACCCACATACATATAAGGTGCAACTATTTTGATTAGTGTAGATCATTATGGGTACTTATGTAACAGCGAGTATGGTGCGCTCGAGTTACTTGTAGTTATTTCTTATAATTTAGTATACTTTGTATATTCTTGATAAAGGCTACGTCCGCATTGAAGTAGCGTAGTGATTTTACTCTTTTAGGTGTAGAAAGGTAGGATTTTGAATGTGATGACACCCTTTTTGTTTCCATTTCGGCGGCACCACCGCCATACGTATTTCTGTCTAATATCATCAGGGTTTAGCGCTACTGTGTTCCACTTTAAAGGGTATTTTAAGAGAATTATACTTAACCGAGGTGTTCCAACTTAGTCCTCAGGGGTAGCAAAGTATCCGTATTCGGCATCAGGTACCTATGGTTTTAATTTATATGAGGTTGATAGATAATACATGTCCATGGGCTACAGTGGCCGTTTACAGCCAGATGGACGGCATGCTTGGTTGCTGCTCCATTATTATTATAAAAATAGAAAGTGATTCCAGTAGTAGAAGGGTTCCCATAATACCTACATATATTTAAATATGCAGCTCGAAGGGCTGAAAGTGGTAGAACCCTTTGTGGCTTTACTCTTACCAAATGAAATATTTTGGTACATAATATTGTTATTAATTTTCACTTTTTGTGAAACTTACTCTTTGAAAAAATGTCATTTCGTTAAAATGTGTTTTTAAAATATATCATTCTTCATATCTTTAAATAAATTATTGCCGTAATTGTAGTGTTACAATATAGTATTTCAAGTAAATAAAGTATAGTTCTATTTCATAAAAATAAATTGAAGGTAAAAAAATGTTAAGATATAAAACTTTAGTAACACCTAAGTCATGCATTTTAATAATTGCAGGAGAAACCGCGGGCGCTAGTTCATATGTTTTAGAACTAAGCTCTATACTTATATTACTACGTAGTGACCTTTGCGACCCTAGTAGAGTTGCAAGTCACAGAGTTTTTGCCGACGCCACTACATCCGTTTGCTCTATTAGTGTAGAGTTTTTACCGATCAACATTGAAATTTTGTATCATCAAGTCTGCACTTGACGTACTTAATAACTTAATGATAATAATATTAAGCATTTTTTATTTTGTTTGTATTAATATTTTTGTATTACTGTTGTAATAGCGTCGGTGTTTCTTGCAGCTTAAGACTGTTATTCATTAAGTTTTAATTTTTTTGATATCGTTTCGTTTCGTTTCAACCCATTATTGTCCCACTGCAGGGCACGGGTGTCCTCTCAGAGAGGGGTACAGGATATAGTCTACCGCGCTGGCCAAGTGCGAATTGGTAGACTTCACACTACTTTGAGAACTTTTTTTTTTAAGAACTCTCAGATGTCTGATCAAATCTCTATTCACATTCACCGGAATACAACCAAATAAAGTGTAGGTACTACAAATTGGTTTCAATTATTCATACAAATCTGTATTATTTGTATTATCGGTTAGTAAATTGAATTAATCAGCTGTACACAAGTCTAAATTCAATTTATCGTGAAACGTTCCCAAAGCTCTCTGTCCTCGCTAATGGAATCTCCATATTAGAAATTAACATTTCAAATTCCAAGATCGCCAAGATCTCTTGAGTTCGCTTAGTTAATGTTTATTTATCTGTATCCGGCGATTACTCTGTATTTTAGGGGATCTGGGACAAGTAGCCACTCGGTCTGGTTACGTATTTGTTGTTGCGGTTTTGAATATTGATTGAATTACCTACTTGTCATAAATAAATCATAAGCCACATTTAAATTATGAATTTGGAAGTTATATAAGTATAAAAGTTATATATGAATCAATATTGTACAAATTATGTAGTATTTTAAATGAATATCAAGATTTGAAAACTTATCGAATAGGCAGTTTTATAATTACCAGAGACATTTCTACACATTATCTAGTCTGTGGTATGTGGCGAGCGACACATAAATTGACGGGGGAACATAACACACAACTGGCTCTTCGTGGCCGCTGGATGTTAGCCAATGTTTAATATCATCGACATGATGCGACATGTGTAGCCTCCACCTACCAACACACATAATATCACACCCTTTATATTTGAAGGCATTCTGGGCGATGGCATTACTTCGAAGAAGCGGAGTTGAAGACAGGCTGTCAAATGTACTGGATTTGGGACAAAGTTTAGCAGGATGCCTTTTCGATTATATGACCAGCGAAATCTATAGGTTAAAAAGCTTGACTACTTGGAGTAGTAACTATGAACCTCTCGTCCATGGCTACAAGCATGATGATAAATTATGTTTTTGTATGACCTCAAAGTAGCAATTGAGTTTGCAGTAATTTAAAGCCTGGCGCATACTAGGAACGGCCGCAGCGCATCGCATCGTATGCGAATCGTGTTGTTGACGTTGTTCGTGAAAAATATACTAAAAATGTATACGCGGATTTTTGTAATGCGGTGCGTTGCGACGCGGCCTGCCCTATTAGTGCGCGGGCCTTTATGACGACCAGTTGCTATAATTACGAAGCAGAATTTGTAGACAATAACATAATGTAAGCAAATTCGTTCTACTATCCTGTAACTACTTTTAATGCCAACTACCGTGGCAAACTGTTCAAAAGGAAATAATCTACTCTTGCGACTGAGTCATCACATTGTGACAGTTCCGCTGATGAAAGGTCTGCCGGCTGGGGTTTATAGCGCCCTTCATAACTGACGGACGGAGATTTTATTATATTAGTAATGCGATTAAATAACCATTTTCCTTTAGATCGTACGAACAGGATGCCCTTTGGAAACTCAATTACTTACATAGATATTAGGGAACTTAAAAGATCTTTTTGTTTACGGGTTATCAACCTTCATATGTAGATATATAAGTATCACATATATAAAAAACATTTACGTTTTAGATAATTTTAATAAGATCTTGTTTTTAACTATTTTTTCACTTTAATTTTGTTTTAAGTTACTTTCATTTTTTTAGTTCCCTATTTATAAAAGAACTAAAGAGTGTACCTGGTATGTATCTTATCAACGTATAAGCTAATCTGGGAAAATAAACATAAAACTGGTTCTATTAAAATTAATTTAGTGGTCGGAAATACTAGGTCAGGAAATTAAAATCGGTTTATGAAATTCAAAATGGTTATTTAAAGAGCCTTAAGCCAATTTGTGCTGTAACCACCATTTCAGCGCTTAAACAATTTTATATAACTAAAATTCAAACAATGTTTCCGCATTTAATTAGCACGAACTCATTACATGAACACGTAAAACATGAAAGGAAGGCTTAACATTCTTTTAATCCATTTTTGAGGAGTTTGGGATGGTTCACGTAATCCTGCGCTACATAATGATATTATTTGTATTACACAAGATACTAGGTATCCCAACTTAGTCAACTTAATCAAGAGTAGTGCTATACTTGATAGATATTAGGTAGATCGTGTTCGATTTAAAAATCTTCATAAATAATGGTAATGCTCATTGCTAGATACACCTTTTAATCCCGAATAAAGCAGTATTTATGGAACCGTTTATTATTAGTTAGACAGAAAATGTGTGGCGATAGTACCATAACCAAACCACCACAGGTTCTACAGCGATTTAATAAGTATATATAAGTTATAGGAATATTACGTTAGCTTTTATTATGTTTGGAAATTAATAGAGCTACGGGCTACCAGATTAAAATAACGTGTGCGGCGAACTGCACCGAATAGCGCTCGGACGGAGTGGTATGTTAATCCAAAATATCATATTAAAACACTTATTCTAAGCATTCCTAAGTGGTCAGAACATGCAGGCGCTGGCCGCTCGCCAAATATCCCAGACGTATTACTAAGATGAGGACGGTAACCGCAGGACTAATGTCGATTTATGAGAGCCTGGTAGAGGTACCTAGTACGACGGGGCTTGATATGCATTGTTAAGTTAAGCTAACGAGTAAATGTTATAATATTACAGATATTTAAAAGTGACTTCATTGGAATTCTCTCTGTTTATGTGCTTATAACTGGAAAATCAATAGTTTGTTTTAAATTTATGTTTGATGTGAAAAAACGTTATGTAGTTATATTTTACACTATATTTAGTTACAATATATATTTATGTATATAAGTAATTGTATTTAAAGACTTTTAAATACAATATTTTATGCAATAATTGTGATTAAAAGCATCACAAAATCCACATATCGCGTACATGTCATATCGTTTCGTTAATCATACCGACTGATTATAATGTTATTTGTGCTGTAAGTCTTCTCAGACTTCAATGGCGATTGTTCTTGCTTCTCGTTTGCTCTTTTAAATTAATGTGTGCTAGAAAGAGAGGAACGAGTGAATCACTGTGGCGTTGTTGCGCGTGCGCTGCGAACCGTTACCTACGCTTATGTGGTGCAAGTTACAAGAATTTTGATGTTTTTGTTTTTATTTTCATTTTGCGTGTTTTAATCGTCGTAAATGATTGTCTATGTTTAAGAATAATTATAATAAGTCCAAACTTATTGTAGGGAGGGTAGATTAAAAACCTACGTGAAGAGATTAATTTCTTTTAAAGTATATTTATGGTGATACTGGTATATTTATAATCACATGCTTTTGAGATGTACTGGAGAAGACTGTATACCACTCGGTGTGTCGTGTTCCACTGCGGTAGCTGTTCCGCTCTTTTCATAGTCTAAGAACATGATTTATGTTTGAAGTAGCTTTTTTAGTACTATCGTACATAGTATTTGGATGATCATGACACAAAACATTTAACATAAGATTATATATATGGATATAAAGAAAAATATAAGAAATGATCTAGAAACTATCTAGCTAGACTAGGATATTAACTAATGAGCTTAGACATATGAAGTGGAATATAAGTGACGCAAGACTTAGAATTTGTAGCTGTCAATTAATTTTTTAATTCAAAATTAGAATTCTGTGTCATTAATTTGTTAATTGGATCCGTAAAATAAGAAAAAAATCGAGTTAAACTTTTGAAACCATAAAGATTTTAACATGCATACAAAATGCATATTAAAACGTTTATTAAAACCAAAATCGTCATCATCCTGTCTCTTGGACAACACCAAAAGCACCGTTAGTATCGCGTTTCGTTGGAAAGCCGGCGGTTTGTTAGTCAAACGGGTCAGTATTGTGGGCTACAATTGGACAAATGTCCGATATTGTCGCTCATTTGTACTTATTGTCAACATAATAACCTTTGAAGGCTTTGATTTTGCTTTTCTGCAGTGTTTTGTTTGGAAACTAATTCAATGTGTACAAGTAAATAACGCTCCTGATTCTTCTAAGTTATACGTAATGGTTGTACATTAAGTATGAGTATAAGTATTGAGGCTTTAATTTAATAATGTATCCTTTGAGGGCTTATTTTTTGTTCTTATCAGTTCTATTCTCAACTCCATGTATTTACCCTTATGAATGGTTGTTTCGATTTCAACGCAGTTTTCGTTCAGAGGATTTGAATAAGAACGATTTTTATTTATTTACCTAGGTACTTTGAAAATTCAAGGGTGTTGTCTTTAAATTATTATTATTTCACAACGAGGCATTAATATTTAACAAAACGGTAAAATTTACAAATATTATAGTTACAACGTTTGTGGTGAAAATAACAGTTATTTTTCGACGTTGTTTAATTATTAACGGAATATGTTATAACTAAAAGAAAAGGAAGCTATTAACTTTAATTAATAGGTGCTATATTCACAGAAATAGAAACTACAAAACCGTTTTGAACCGGATTGGAAGACTTGTTTTCGATGAAAACGGTTGCCGTAGTTTTGGGATACCTGACTGTGATAGGCGACCGCGAAACGACACGAGGGACCAACTCGGAAAAACATGTCAGATGTCATGTCACGTCGGAAAACCGCCATGAAATACCATGACGGGTATGTGCAACGGAAAACCGCGGGTACACGACACGCACCACCGACAAAGACCATATTGGTATATACATTTTCCCGGAAAATTCAGAGTATAAAGTCTATACCCACGAAACCCGTAGTTTTATCCCAAGTTTCGGTATATCTCTCTTGGTATACTTAGCATTTCGATGGTCTTCATAAAGTAGTATAATTGAGTGTTTAAACTTTCAGACGGATTCCAAACTTTATTCGCGGGTTTACAAAAGACAGAAATTTAAGTAATCTGTAGACGATAGTACGACATGATGTATTTGTAAAAGCCGGAATAATCTTATATTATGAAAAGCTAGAACGCCTAAACTTATCGGCTTTGCTTGACAATAGTTGTATGTAGGCGGTAACACAGATCAGGGACCGTTAATCGTATGGGACGAGCTTTCATAAGGCCTATTTCCAGACAGGACTCCCACTATTAATATAAATTCTCATTGATATAAATGGAATTGGCTTAGTACGATTAGTGGTATGGAATATGGTCACCCACCCTGAAGGTCTCATATTCAAGCCCCAGTTGATTCGGAAATTGATAGTGGTAGGACCCTTTGTTATTCAACTCCGGCGACAATACTGCTACACCTACTTTTGCCTAATATTAAAAATTCAGTGCTGCTGTGTTTTGGTGTCATGGGTTTGGTAAAGGATATACTTATCTGGTTAGCAACGCAACTGTGGCCATGTTCAGGTAAGACTGTGCATTTGTCTGGGGTTGGTTACAAATGTCTATGGGCGGCAGTGGCCAGTATTGGCTTAGGATAATATAGGTATTATAAAATATTTATCGGTATCTACGTACTACCTGCTTACAAAATTTATCAGTTTAATAAATACTTATAAATTAGCAGAAGCGCGTCAAACGCACGGGAATTGAGACCGTGTCGTCGTTAAATCAATTCGAAAGTGCACGCCCTACTTTCTAGCTTTTGGCGTTTAGCTTTGCTTTGTGGCATAAAATTAACCTTAATTAATTTTATGTTCAAAATAAAACAAATTTGCTTTAAGTAAATGTTATTACATCATTATATGTATGTACCTATTGCAAAAATGCGCGAGTCAATCTGTAAAATAGCGTTTCAAAATTTTAGTTTGACTTTTAATTGAAAAAAAACATACAATTTTGAAGGATTCCGTGTAATTACACCTAATTTAATATTCATGGCTGCAGTAGCATGAAATTAATTCTATCAAATCTTTCTGTAAAAAGTTTTTCTTTGAATTTGGCAAACAAAAAATCTAGATTTAGTAACTAAAGTTCACAACAAATCGAAAGTGTGCTATCAGATTCACACGGAGCTACTCCTCACAAATTGATTTCACACTGACGTGACTGATCGTTCGTCTGGTTTCCTTTCTAGATCACCTAGAATAGCCATTATACTGGATGTGTCAGTCGAGTACTGTCACATTAAGAGCATAATCTAAGCGACAATTCTAAGAAATATTCAATGTTATTTTTTTGGGTTAGTCTGACGTTGGATTTGAATTCCGTCCACTTGGGCCTACAGGTGGGCGACTTGCATACCACGGGTGTGATACGGCTAGATAACCTACAAGTATTTGTTGTTGATAAACAGATGATTATGCATTAGTCATCTCGTCATGACGATGGAATATATTGTCTGGTGTGTATTCTAAGATTCTTTGAGGAAGATAATTTCTTTCTAATATTATAAAGGCGAAAGTTTGTGACGATGGATAGTCAGATGAATGTATGATGTTTGTGATGGATGTTTGTCGCTCTTTCACGCACGAAGGGGTGAATGGATCTGACGGGAATTTCGTAGAGAGAAAGATTATATTCTGGAATAATATATAGGTTACTTTTATCCCGAAAAAATGTTGTATCTGTTTTTCAAATGGCAAAGGTTCGACATGATTTTTTCGACACTACATTTTTGTACTCCGAGTGAAACCGCGAACACAGCTAGCACAGTATAATTAAGTAACTTACATCTTAAAGGCGTGATAGACCATCTACCTTACTAGGTACATAGTCTATTCATAAATAAACTACTGTTTATAGCTAATTTTGGGTTATACAATGTAAAAATATATTTTTCAGAAACGGAAATAGTATATTTCCAAATTGATCTCTCTATTACTAGCGTCTTACTTAGCTAATACGACAAAAACAAGTTTTGAAGTAATAAGTAAAAGCGAGAAAGTGTAGTAAAATTCGGTTTACTTTCACTGACGTATCGTTAAAACTGTTAGCTACAGTTGCTGCTTGAATGGGTTCCAGTTAGATTTTTTACTCCGCATTGTTATATGATTTCCTCGTGATTACGTTCTAAGGAGAAGTTTGGTTTTTAGTACTGATCTAGATAACAAAGGCGATATACTATTTTTGAAATTTTACATTATTATAAGATGTTAAGAATAAAATTCCAGTGATTTGTTGTGTTGAATTCCATTCTTATGGTGTCAAGTAGGACATTAATACATAGGACACTCAGTAATGAGAAAAAATAAAAATGTTCTAGAGGTTATACTGTTTATAAATGTTTTCAGAGAACTTTCCACCAGGACAATTTTCAGTCTCTTACCGGTACTTCCTCAACGGCTCTCTGAAATGCAGAGAGCCCATCTTCTGGCAATGAAAACTATGTTTCCTTCCGATTGAAGTCGATTAATGGATTCATCATATATCAAGTTGGACTTGAAGTCGTAAAAAATTTACCAACGCTAATCAATTTTTCTATGACACACACACACACATAGTTTTATGATGCTGGTACAAGAGTTAAGGTAGCCAAGGTTAGGCCTATTCCAGTGAGGGTGTCGTACTCTACATACCTATGTATCATTAGCTTCAAAACGTTTAAAATAGCTAAACATTACCTCAGATAACGCCAGATGACTCAATACAAACGGAGATAGTACAAATAAATACCTTATGATAAAATGTTTAAATAATATGCTGTCTTGAGCAATTGTAGTAAACATTGTCCCTTTTGAACAATAACATGCGAACAAAGCCTTTCATGTCGTAGGTATCTTGTTTTGCATGTCTATGTAATTACAATGCGTACCTATTCTATGCTGGCTTTTGTCTTATTTCATTTCATACTAAATTTGCTCCTTTCATTCCTTATTTTGCACTCTGTACAGCGTATATTTATACTAATCGCAATTTTTTTGATGTGTAAAATAGTAGCCCTGTAGCCCTGAATGATGAATGTTATATCGCTTGCTTCATAATAGTATCAAAATTGGATTCATTATCTGTTTCAAAATTGTGATGGACTTTTTAAAAATTGGCTTAACGTAGGTTCTTATTAGTATCCTTGTACACAAGAAATATTTTTTTTCCTTCAGAGATAGACCCGTCTCTTATAATACATATTCTGAAAGGAAATGCATGTAGAGATTAAAAGAAGAAACACGTTAAATGTTCGCATTTTGACGCAAATATGGATGCACACAAATCTAATTACTTTTAGGAACTTTTAATACGTGCTAAAATAATTTAGGTTTAGGAATAAAGGTATTTCAAATAACTTACGTTTAAGAAGAAATTGTCTTTGTAATTTGAGAATACTATTACAAAAATAATCTTGCAGATCTTCGTAATATGATCCTAGGATCGTGACCTTTCAGATAAAAATAAATACGAATACGGCGCGTTGAATTGATCCTCTACTTTTAGATTTGGCTGTTTATATATGTACCTACTCTTTTATATATCATTTATTTTTATGTACATAATTGAGGTAGCAAAAATCATGCAGTCAGCTAGATGGTAGACGGTCATTGCCACCTACGAATCGGTAATTAACCTTAGATGCCTTTTTTTGTCGAGGGGGAAACCTTCCAAAGGTACCCGTCGCCGTGGAAGCGACGTCGAATTATGTGAGAGTTTTACCGACTAAAGACCCCCCCGGTGACCGTCCTCGGCGCTACGAAGAGGACCCCGGGATC
>DWNY01001285.1:0-13014 GCA_018250635.1 Telegonus apastus
ATTCTTTAATCCAACGGGCTATCTAGGTTTAGCCAAAGCTTTTCGTACTGCAAAAAGCCTTGAAACGACTATGAAAATTATCACACCGCAACTGAAAACTGACCAGCCAAATGTAATTTTAATCGCAGAACATAAAAAAACAACCTGACACCGCGATTAATCACGCAGTCAACAAAACGGTAGACAAAGACGTGCTAGATTGATGTCGGGTGCCTATTAACAGAAACAAACAAAACAACACTTTGTTTGTTTCTTTATATTTAACGCTAGGCACGGATATAGCGCGCTAATAATAAATCAAAGCAAACTCCTCTGCTGTCGCGTTACGGTTGAGACATGACAGTGTAAAGAAAAACTTAAGAGTCTTGGAGTACGTTCTATATTACGGTCAATTTCCATCGGCTACAAAGGACTGTTTTGGAAACAGGTAGTGCTATTCTGTAATTTAAAAACACGAATTAAGATCTCGATTGCTCTGGGACGACTAAAATTTAAACAAGTGGTTAGAAAAACGAAAGATAGTATAAGCTACAGGTGGTAGAATCCTTTCTGGTAAACTCATTCTCACCTATTTATACTTAATAACAACATGTTGAGTGCTGCTGTGTTCTGGTTCGAAGGGTGTGGTAAGGGAGACATACTTATTCGAAAGTTTCCAACGTAGTCTTCAGGGGTGGCAACGCATTTGTGACCGGTAGGACACAAGTAGGACTTTTACCGTATCTGGTGTCGATCACAGCTGTCTATGGGTGGCAGTGGGTACTTTTCATCAGGTGGCATGCATGCTTGCATGCTTCATAATTAATAAAAAAAGTGTGTCTAGTCTACCAATTCGCACTTGGCCAGCGCCAGCTTAAAAGCCCTCTCACTCTGAGAGGAGGCCTGTGCCGTTGACGACGATAGTTCGACCGGAGATGTACAACAATAACACATTTCTAACGTGAAGCAGTACTATGTTTTGCGGAAGGTCGTGGATGCTGGCTGACTTAAATTAGAGGCAACTCTCTCAGTTTTCACGGGTAACAACGTATCTGTGGTCGACATCAGGTAGGATTTTTATCTGGGCATAAGCACAGGTGTTCATGGGCGACAGTGGCCACTTACCATTTACTACTTTTATACTTATTACAAATTCATCTTGGAAATTCATTTCATCCAAGCATACAGTAGGATTTACTTAAATGAGGCATTCCAACGAAGTCCTCAGGGGTAGCAATCTATGACCGATCTCAGGTAGGACTGTGATCTTATCTGGGCTTGATTAAAGATGTCTATGGGCGGCAGCGGCCACTTACGATCAGGTGGGCTGCATGCTCGTTTCCTACTTCTATTATAGTCTATCCTAACATAGCAAGAAAAAATATATGCAAACATAGATCTAGTATGATCAATACAGCGCTAAAATAGTAACCACTCACAAATATCCGTCTACAGGAAGTGTCCATTAAGTCGGCAAGTCGACAATTATAATTGACTTGTGCCTATTATTTTGCGTGCGGCTCTTAAATGCGTTGCTGCGGTAGCGGTTTTGTACGCTTTGGAAAAGTTTTACCTTTGGCATTTAAATTTGTACTTTAGTTGTTAAGCTATTAGTGAAACACAATTTACCTCAAGAGTAACACATATTGTATTAAATTTGATTGTTTAGTGCGATGGCCAAATCAATCTTTTTATTTAAAACATACAAGATTTTTAATATTAATATAGTCACTGTAATATGTTGTTAGGTTAGCTAATTCCATAAAAACTTAAGACATAGATTCCCTTAAGTAGGGACATGTATCACACTTTTTACGACAGAAGAACTGAGTTACGAGCCCTGGTTTTTTACAAGTTATGTTTTGATGGCATTTCTATTTCTGCACCAAAAACATTTAAACTTTCATTATTTACTCTATAGATGTAATGTCACCCTGTCGTTGTCAAATAAAAAACGTCCAAAATATATAAGCATGTGTGCGTGACTCTCGCACACATGCTTAAAAACGGCGTCGTATTATCTGGCGTCGTATGATCTGCGCACTCGTTAGATACTCCAGTTTCATACAAACATTTTATCTAAAGCAAAACTTATAATCTTATTAGTTACTAAGGGCTGCTGAGAAGATATGTGTAGTGTGTACGCATATAGAGAATACATTACAATTAACGTAATCGATATCAAAATGGGGATGGTTCAAATGTCACGCTCTTGCCAAGAGACGTGACGGCCGACGTGACACATTCCGAGGATAATTGGTGTTTGATTAACGCACACATCTATATATTACACATGTATATTTAATTGGTAGATGTATTTATAATAAGCACAATTAGATTGGGCCAGATGGACTTTGAAAATCGGATTAGTTATAATATGAATAAATTATGTTTTCAACAACAATACCTCCAAGCATATATATGTTTTTCTATGTTAAATGTGAGTGTCTAAACAAAATTTTGACTGTATAAAAATAAAAGCATATATATCTAAATAGAAACTCGTAGTACCCATTGTGGTTTGAGTCTGGCGGCACCACCATCACACCTATTTCTGTCTAATAGCAGCAGTGTTAAGCGCTGCTGTATTTTTGAAAGATTATGGTTAGGAAACCATACCTTTGCGAGGAGTTCCAATTTAGACGTTAGGGGAAGTAACGTACTACCAGTCAATCACAGGGAAGACATTGATCTTATCCACGGTTAACTATAGATATCCATGAACGGCAGTAGCCTTACAGTGGATTGCATAGTTGCTAGCTACCTTCAAATTATAAAAAACTCGCACAAAAATGCTTAGGTACATTACATAATAGAAACGTCCAAATTTCACGTACGAAATCCCTTTAAAGTACGACAATATAGATAAACGAATTTGGCCTCAAACGTACAGCCTTAAGCTACACACACAATGCAATGCAAACTGAATAACGGAATGCAGTGAATCATTGTAACGTAATGGGCGTCAGTTTCCGTTGCCACGATTCTCGTTGACATTTCTTGTGTTTTGACCGTCTCTTGTTTGCGCGTGCGAGGCTGTAATGATATCGAGGGAAGGTAGACTTCGCGATTTTATTGTGGCACTATAACCACAATAGGAGCGATATGACATGAGGCACTTCAAAAAAAGTGCAAAAATAGCTCTTCTATAAAGTAAACGACTTGGCGAATCCTTCGGTGTTGCTAGTTACCATAGGCCAATGACAATTTTACATCGGGTAGTCTGTCTGCCTTATCGTTAGGTCTAAATATATTTGAAAAATAATGTCTTGCGACAGTGTTACGTATTGCTGTGATATTTGAAGGTGTAAGGGAGACATACTCATTAGTTGTTCTCGCTTAGTTCTCAGAGAGTAGCAACGCATTTGTGGTCAACCTCAGGTAAGACATCTTATCCGGGGTTGATTACAGATGGCGGAGCGGCAGTGGTCACTTACCATCAGGTGGATAGTTAGTAGCTCGTTTGCTACTTCCATATAAAAGCACTATCAGAACGAAGTTTTGTTGGCTAGACATTAAACACGTTAACTTTCCGCGAATAAAATCCATAGCATAGTATCATGTAGTAAGTAGCAATGGGAACTGAATTCTTACTCTCATAATGTGATCACACGTGGGCAGATACAGCCGTGTGATCGGATGCCAATTCGGATGACGCATAAGGGCGTCTGTCTGACGAATCCAAATACCAATCGGAGATTCCACTTTGGCGTATCGATACCTTTCGATCCTGCTCTATTGATTTATTTCGCGCTTACAAATAAATTAAATCTACGAAATATACGATTGGTTTATTGCTTATTAATAAATTAATGCTTTGGGATATATTTATTGTTGTTTTGGTTTTGATATTGTTATTTTGGGTCATGGAAAAAATGTAGGATATAGTTTCATTCGTTGCTGCTTCTCAAAACGAAAAAAAATCTTCACTCGTAGGATCTAATCTAATATATTCATTTCGTATTTTAAGTATAGGTTTTTAATTTGAATAAAATATTTTGATTACTCGTACCTTAGACCAAGATTCTCTATGATCATTGAACAACTAAAGTAAATATGTGTTAATTTACTATTTTTCTCCCCTTACAAAATCTTAATTAAAATTATAAGATTGTGTGGGAAAAATTTTCGTCGATAAATTGAATTCAGTTTAAAAGTAGATTTTTACCAAACAATATTATATTCATTTTACTTGTATTCATTCAGACAAGTCTCACAAAACATAATTCAGCCAGCGTTCAAACACGTCAGATTTATTTCAAGTACGGTAACTATTTTTTCATTTATCGATTTTCAATCAATTTCCGAGTACATCGATGTGAAAACGAGAAATAAACTAATCGAGCAATGCCCGAGTAAACGAGCTCCATTGAATTACATTTGTACTGCAGTATTGTTATGCATTGAAAGATGGGTCAAATGTGATTCAGGTTCACCTAGCCTGTTTTAAAAAATAATGAATGACTCATAATCATCAATTCGCTACGACACATATATGTTTGTAGACTTTTTACACTTCATTTTTGGAATAGTAGGATTGATTACAATGGTATTGGTTTTCCATAAGTGTAGTTCACCTGAGATAGACCATAGATGCGTTGCTACCCCTGAGGACTAAGTTGCAACGTCTCGGACAAACATACACCTTACACAAGTTTGAAGGTTTAGGTACGTTCAAACGATTCTTTAAACCTTTTAAACTCCAAAAATTTAATATGACTGTTTTTCTTGGATTTCTTACTTAAATTTTATTTACGGACGGATTAAGAACTTCGTTGATAGATGTGCGATGGAGTTATTTTTACAACTAAGGAGCATGATTGCAAGTTAGTACCATTCACGTTGGTTATAGATTGTTGTAAAATAATAACGCTTTCTACACTCATAGCCTCACTCTACAAATTTTCCTGTATCATGGGTGCCATGAACACACACAGACAAATACACAAACACCCAGGCCCAGAATAGATATTTAAATTCATCATTCAAATACCTGCCTGGCCGTGGATCGAACCCACTGCGTGACAGACTGGTGTAGTGACCGCTCCGGCACGCGGGCCGTCTGGTTTTACTTTTATCCTGCAGTACTTTATGCGAAATCATCCGAAAAGCACTGTCTGATAGTAAAACTATCCCGTAAATAAAACGTTATTGACATTTATCTCTTTGAAATAAATGCTGAGAGA
The DNA here is from genome assembly GCA_018250635.1 of Telegonus apastus. Taxonomy (NCBI): domain Eukaryota; kingdom Metazoa; phylum Arthropoda; class Insecta; order Lepidoptera; family Hesperiidae; genus Telegonus; species Telegonus apastus. The sequence continues at coordinate 5,166 of DWNY01001285.1, forward strand.
TACGACTTTACTGCAGAATAATCTAGTCTAATCGAGATAAGCAGTATAATCACCCCTAATACGCGATTAAAAGGCGCGACCTTCACTTTCACTTTACTCGCTTCGTTTACTTTACCACTATCTTTTATTCCCTTGTTTATTTCCCTCGCAGTTGTTATTTTACTCCCGGAGTGATACGTCATGACCGCTGCTTTTACAGCCTTGGAGCGAGTATATTACACGTCTGGATGATGTATGTTCCAAATAACGGTAGTGATGTGTTGGTTAACGATTAGAAGTATCCATTTACGAAATTAGCAGAAAACTATCCTAATTTAGGCAAGTCATAGAAAACTAAAATGTATTAAGTGCATCAGTTTTCGTTTGCACGAGCGACGGAACGAACATCGTTCCTCTGTGAATTGTGTAAAAATTGCACTGCGATTGCATTGTCAATTTTAGATTGTTATTATTTAGATGTAATAAAATCTTTTCGGTATATACATTTAGAACCTAGGTGCGTATTGTATACCGATAATAGCACATTTTTTATATTCATGGACCCATCAAGATTTGGTTTTTCCTTTACTCATCTATTTTTTATTTCTATATAAAACATTTTTGTGAATGAAATATTATTTTGTACCAAATTATTATTTATGAGTACGTGATAATATTATATAAGAAAATGGATTGTGCACTTTAATATATGGATAGAAAGTACTTCTATACTACTTACTTATACTAATTGAGTGATTATTAAACGATTGGAATATCGCAAAACGATCCGAAATATTCTTTGTGAATAATTGAATACAACACTAGCGTGACAGCTCGTGACGTCACACCATACCTTTTAACGGCAGCCGGGATCCGTCACGAGCGTCTCACCTCGCTCTGTCAACGGATCAAATAGTACAACACTTTATTAGCAGTTCACATCATTTTTATGGGAAACGTAATAGAGTCCATTTCCTCCTAATTCATTGGAATGTTGAGTTGGCGCGGGCGATTTTTATTTTACACTAACAAAACCCGGCCAAGCTTTTCGGCGTATGTTTGCTATTAATTGAAGTGATAAAATGTCATACAGACAGGTATTATCTTTTGCTTGATACATATGATATTTATGTTTAAATTTCTTACAGTAACGCGTAAAACTTTACATTTTGTTCTACAATTCGGGATCAAAAATATATAAAAACACTTCTGTACAGAAAAGCAACGTTGGTGCTATATTTGGAGTTATTCTGTCAACTACATTTCAAGTTTTGCGGCTACAAACATGCATACTGAATTTTTATGTGTAAAGATTTTCCGCAGCGATTTTCATTAAACCGTCGGCTACGGCCGTACGTTTGTTTTAACGTTTTCGCTCGTCGTGAATATTTAAATGCCTCGAAAAGAATGGGTCATTAGGTTGCGGGGACGATCGGTACAATTATTTCAACGGTCCTCTCGGCCATCTTCGAATCGTTTTATTTTTATGATACTGAAACTGAAACATTTTATAGAAGCTGGGTTGTTAAGGCGTTATCGGAAAGATACGACAGAAGTTTTAACGTCACGGTAAAACGTCATGATAAAATTAGCCGTTAAACAATTCATAATTATATATTGCAAGGGATTTAAATATTAAAATTTTCAAAAAGTTCTCGTAGTGTACGCGAGCTTCAATGCATCTTATATTTCGTTAACAAGCGATGCGAATCCTCTAATCGAAGTAAGTGTTCCCTTTGGTCGTCTCAAATCAATCAGTTGCATATTTAAAAAAAAAAAAAACACTATAACCCCGCGACCTCATAATGTCAGCGTCAAACACAAATATTTAGACACGATTAAGAGCGACACACTTGCGCAGTTCGCGAATTCCCGCCGGCCGCCACAACACCATCTGTCCTTGAGTAGAAATCCGAGAAATCTATTCGAAATCAAATATTACAGCGTTAGGGTAGGTCTGGTGTCGCTATTTAGTAGATTATTGCCAAGATGGGCGTGGTTCTTGGACTTTGATTGATTGACGCCGTGTCCGATCCGATCGCATCGCATGGCACGTCGTGGCATCGTCACCATGTCGTGATACTATCACGATTCGATCGAAATGTTACCATTGCCGGTGCCAACCGAGGATTTCAGCTCCTCAAGTTATCTATTAAGTTATCAATTATCATATTTTTATGGACTTGTAAAAAGGTTCTCAATTCGTAATTTTGAAGTCGGTGAACTATTGGTTAACTGTTAGATTCATTTTAATAATGTGATTCAAGGTGGCTGAACTCTTTAATTATCAATTGAAATGGAAGTACTACCTATTTCTACCTTCTAGCGGCTATATAGAGCTTCTATATTTTCTAGTTTGAAGCATATAATAAGGAAGAAAAACATTCCGAGGCGTTTATAACAAGCCTTGTTGGATTACATAGTCAAATACTATTTATATTACATAAAAGTAAATATGTAACAATGTATGTGAATTAAAGTAAGTATATTTATTATATTATGTGACACGCAGACAGCACTGTCATTCAATACCGGATTAGCGGCGGCCATTAGCAAAGCAAATGTTTATTGTTTCGACTATTGTCTTTAAAAAAGCGGAACGTATGACGCATCGGTCATTAGCGTACCGAAGACAGAAATAGTGCGACCAATATATTTGGACCTTCGGCATCGTTCCTTTCAAACAATCGGTATTTAGTACAGGTGATCTGACTTGGCTTCGTCTCACTGCGTCGAATTTGCTTATGTTGATCCACATTCGAGACATTGTAATTCTTAGGGATTAAACATGTGGTAGACGTCGATAGAGCTTAGAACGGAATGTATGACGCATCAGTCATTAATGTACCGAAGACTGAAATAGTGTAATCGGTAGATTTGAACCTTCGGTGTTGTTCCTTGTTTAAACAATCGGTATTTAGTGCAGGTGATCTGATTTGGCTTCGACTTATTATGTCGAATGTGTTTATGTTGATCCACATAATAAAAGTATAGATTAGATTCTTATGGATTAACCTTGAGGTAGAGTCCGAAGAGGCTTAAAGTTCGTTAGTCGTAAAAACTTATACAGTTTGTATATATAACTTTCGTTTGTTCGCCGTAAACACATATAATGAAATGATCCAATACCGTTCGTTTTACGCTGATGCGTTGAATAATAAGGAGAGTCACTTAACGCCTAGGTATTCGGGAATCGAATTTCAGCGTCTACATGATGTGTGCCGGCGCATGTCAATCTATACATCGCGGACGAGTTTTGAGTTTCTCAGAACAGTTATGCTAATTCCATGAAAAAAATGTCATAAAGATATACACCATAACGAGCCAAAACCGTCCACTTTACGCCGATGCGTCGTATAAATAGTAGAGTAACTTAACGGCCGGATTCCGGAACCGAATACCGGCGCGTATCAAACTTCAACCATCGCGGAGGAGAGTTTTGTTTCATTTTGTCAGTGATAAAATAGTTAATACAATTTCTTGAAAAAAAATCATCGGGCGTAAAGGTACCCACCGTAATGAGCCAACACCGTCCACTTTACGCCGATGCGTCGTATAAATAGGAGTGTCACTTAACGGCCGGGCATTCGGGAACCGAATACCGGCGCGGAGGCGATGTGGGCCGGCGCGTGTCAATCTTCACCCATCGCGGACGAGTTTTGCTCATTTTGTCAACCGTAGAGCGGTTACGTTATTTTGGATTGGCCGTTCGCCGCGGATTCCTCTTGAGAGGTGTTTACGAAAACAGAACCTCTACGGAACAGTTCATTGATACCGGATATACAATCTTCACCGTTTTGTGGACTGTGAATAGTTTAAAGGTAAGTGGCCACTGTCGCCGATAGACTCCTGTAATCAAGCCCAGTTAAGATAAGAATCTTATCTGAAGTCGACCTCAGATGCGCTGTTAACCCTGAGGACTAGGTAGAAAGGAATGTCTCTCACCACAGCCATTAAACCAGAACACAGAACATAGAAAGGGTTCTACCCTCTTGAAGGCGCGAAACCGACCTACAACTACGTCTTTATCGAGATTAAGAGCGAAGATACCACTTCGCTCTTAATCTCAATAGTTAATTGTTTAATTGAAAGCGTTTGTTTCTCGATTAGAATTAAATTACTGACACCTCATTTTTCCTTACGACCATTACAGACAGTATCTAAGCACGCTTCTTTTATTGATCCATTAACATTAACATAATTATCTAGCCTTTAACAAGTATTTGCTATCAAGTACGATAGCGTGACATATACATTTACATCTATGTTTATATGTATGTATGTATGTTTATACATACATGTATATGTACATATACGATCATATGTACGGGTCGAATATTATGACCACTATTTTGAGGTCGGTTGAAAACGTGAAGTTACGTTGTTCAAATTACCTGTAAAAGTAATAGAGCTTCATGATTCAATCTCATGGCACCGCCGTCACACCTATTACTACCTTAGGTATAACTAGGTCTATTTTACTTTTATTACCTAGGCAGTCATTAGCAACAAATTAGACAATATTAATACCTAGTATATTACATAATACGAATATAATACCTAGACGATCTACTGAGCGATATCAATAAAATTACAATTTCGTTATCCTTTAATCACCTTTAAAATAAATATGGCTTGTGATTAGTAATTATATTACAATCGAGACACACGGTCAGTAAGTTTACGTCTACCATTTACGGCTTCCAATATAACTCACCTAGCATTTGTCCGCGGCGTTCAGCACATTAAAAATTATCCTATGTTTTAATCCAAATCATAAACTATTTGTGCCATAAATTTCATCCAAATGCGATCAGTACTTTTAGCGTGAAAGAGTAACAAACATTTATTCATCTTTACAAACTTCTACCTTTAAACTTTTAAAATTAGTAGGAAAGTATTGTAGACCGTATGACGAAAAAAGTGAAAAAGATACAATAACTGTCACATTCCTAATCCCAGCGTGAATGCATACATATGCACAATTCATTGCGGCTAATTCACCAAAGTGCATCTAGCGGCAATAAAGTTCGCACGAACGACTCTATAGAAGGGAAAACAAACCACTCGTTCAGTTCAATATTTGTTCAGTGGCACGAGCACGGATCCCTGAATAACGTAACGTTATTGTAACGTAACTTGCATTCGCATTTAGTTAGAACAGGCGTTCTAAATTAGTCCTTTGCGATTCAGGCATCGATTTTAGGTAAGATTGGTATTAGAGACTCACGAGGCGAGGCGTTCCAAATTAGTCCTATGCTATGCATTTGGCATCGAACTTAAGGTAAGCTTGATATTAGAGACTCACGAGGCGTTCCAATTTAATCTTGATCAACTTGATAATGATTCCATTTGATGTAAAGTTGGTTACTGAGGAGTAGGGGATGGTTTTAGTACATCTTATTAATATTACAAACGTTAAAAGCGCCTGTAGAACAAGTGATTGCTTGTCCAATAATACTGTGTGGTCTGAACTGCCTCCAGTTCTACATGCTTTAAGTTTAAGTTACAATTGTAACATGAAACTTTATAAAAAGATGTGTGTTACGGAGGATCGTGCCTCGTTTTTTCTCCACAACGAAACGCTTTGCGAAGTGGCGATAGATTAATATCATGGACGTTAAAAAATTAGTAAGTAAAGAATCTACATTGAATAAAATATTTTAGATTTTTTGATTTTATTTAAGTTTGCTAGTGTGGATGGATTTGTCACTTTTTACTGAAAAACTAGGGATGGGATTTAGATAATATCACACAGATAGTTCACGACCTGAATTAATATATAAAATACTTTTTACCGCAGTAAACGTCACCTGAGCGGGCGGAGTCGCGTGAAACAATCTAGTAAGCTATATTATTAAAATCAGATGCCTTCTATTCAAATTAGATCCTTTACAGAATTCTCTTTGAACGTCAATTTTAATTCAATTGACTTTCCATAACACACAATACATCTTAAAGCAAATACCGAAATCAAGAAGACACATCTACATTTATAATTCAAGCGTCGGTGCGGCCCGGGATCAAACTTGGAACCGAGACCGCCACAGTATAAGCGATACGCAAAAAAGTAGCGCTTCAGCTAAAAAAAAACGAACTAAAAATGCGTAAAGTTAAGGAATTCTGCGATAATGGTTTATGGTTCGCACGTAATTACCATGCTTTCTTTAAAACCGGTATATTTACATAGCTATCAACGTATTACTAATGAAGGTGATAATGAAAAACCGGTATTTGAAACTATTTACGATACCTTTAAACGAACAATTCACGTGGAGTAATTCGCGTGAATTCATATATAAACTCAATATAAACAGCAAATTATTAACCATAAGTATTTATTGGTAATTGTTATCTGTGTTTATTGCAATTTTGTCCTCAAATGCAGAGCGAAGCGCATACGTTGCGGGCATTTAAGGACAAAGGGGTAATCAACGCATCATAATAATTCACTCTATACCCATACAAAATTAAATTATGTCCATTATATGTCTGTAAGTTTTCTATAGGGCCTTGATAAAGCAAAGTCGGATTTCAAACCACGTCGTATGTTTTCAAGTCATAGAGCCTCCGATAAAGGTAACATCTGGATTGACGGTTACATGAAGTAAGGAAGCACGGGTGGAATTTAGCCATGAGCGATCACACATTACTCTTTATCGTGCCTAACTTACATAACATTAACGTAACCAAACACCTATGTTTACTTCATAATAGCAGTGGCATGCTTTATGTTCTGGTTTGTAGGGTGTGGTAAAGCGTATATGCTTGAGGCATTCCAACTTAGTTTTAGCAACGTGTCTGTGCTCAACCTCAGGTAAGGCTCTAATCTTCTCTGGGGTTGATAAAGATTCCATGGGCGGCAGTGGACAGTTATCATTACGTGAACTTCATGATGGTTTGTTATATTACAGAAAAAAAACCTTAGTAGTTCACGTAAAAACTATACAAACTATACAATAAACGCCTATAATTCCAAAACGAAATTAACTAGTAAATTTCAATTATAATATACTGAACAGACGTCCTATTATCAAGTTATATATCAACACTACTCGTAATATTTTCTGTAAATAATCAGAAATCACACATAATAATGCAGAGTCCATCGTTTATTTACCGATCGAGTATTATAATAACATAATGCCTATTCGATAGTGATCCCGTTCGCTCCGCTCCGTAGCGGGCAAAACAAACCATTCATTCGTTCCCGCTCCATATTTATTCAGATCCGTCGAACGTCAAATAATTCGCGCGATCCGAGAACTGTACGGTGGCAATAAATAAACCATTCGCATTTTCGCATTCGTATCCCGCGCCGAAAAACGATACGGTGTGGCCATGATTCATGGTGTTATAATTCAGGACTGGGAAATTACGCTCTAGGCGGGGAGGAAAAAAGTTGCGTTATTGGCGATATTAAACCGAGTGGGGAGGGGGGGGGGGGGTGAAAGGGGGGAATAGTGAATTATGAGTCTCCCGTGCATTACAGTAGGGTGACAACACCGAGCCGGATTATGGCAACAACAAAGCCCGAACGCTAATGAAATTAATCTCGCCTACAAATGACGCTTATTGTTTTCTCTCTGTGCTATTTCTACATTTCGGTAATAATGCGGCGAGCTTTGATGAAATAATATTTTGTACTTAGTTTTGTGTTCGTCTACAATGACATTGACAGCATTTTATGTCTACATACACATAGAGCGGTGGTTAGTAAACGAGATATAGTTCTTTCCATAATAATAATTAAAATTATTATTATAGTAAAGCAAGGCAAGAAAACAATTTTAATCTATATATTAATACGTGACGCGAAAATTTGCGGAACCATTATTCGAATACTGCGTGCAGAGAAGAGTATGAGATT
>DWNY01001286.1:0-13013 GCA_018250635.1 Telegonus apastus
CATCTGTAATCAGCCCCAGATAACATCACAGCCCTACCTAAAATATGAATATAACAATAATACAAAACAATTAAAAAGTTCATAATACAAGGGGGTCCCATACAAGAAACCGATATTTTTCGACATTTTACAGTTCATCTACTGAACCCCTAAATATGGGTATCAAATGAAAGGGCTTGACTTGTAGCATACTGTGCGTTATGCCAAATTCAAATCTAAGATAGCCGCTACTACAATATGGCGGTCTACATATATTTTTTATAACCCCCTAAATATGATAGTACGGAACCCTTCATGTGCGAGTTCTTCTCGCACTTGGCCAATTATTTATCATTGTCATGTCAATCACTAAACAAGTAAGTACCTAGTTACTTTCAGATAAAAAATGTGATAAATAAAATGTTTCACTAAAACTTTATTTAGACTGCGGTCTGTGTTCAATACTTGGCTCATTTCAGGTATTTAAAAAGTAATTTAGTCTCTAAATAACTTTATTGGAGCATTAGTTCTTTTACCTAAATGTACCAATTATTGGCAGGTTTTGTGTTTACCACTAAGTTCTACTGTGTAAACTACACAGTGTTGTGATTGTAAAGTACATTATCCACTTTAGAGAGAACATTTTGGCAGACGTTATTTAACGACGTTGGAAAACAAACAAAATTATCTTTAATTTTAATTGATTAATAAACTCAATACAAAGATCTGTATAATATAACAAAAAGTCGTAAGAATATCGATTAATTGCTTCCAAAACTTTGATATTGATAGCATATATCTACATTGCTTGAAAAGTAAATACTGTTGCGAGAAAATGAACAAGCTTATGTAGAAAGAAGATAAAATCATCTGATAAGGATGTTCAAGTATTCCCGTTTAAAAACCAAGAAACCACGATCAACTAGGTACATAACTGTTGCGGAAACGGTGATTAACAGCCAATATAGAGTCGTATTAGTCGTACACGTTCTGCACCCTCGACTCTATTAATAGGTAATGACAGTTTCCTTCGATAATAGGTTTGCTAATAAGCCATACAATTCTTCCCATAAATGATTATTCCTCGAGATCGTGATCCTCGAGAGTATCTATACAAATAAATAAAATTGAAGTGTCTGTTTGTAATGTCAAAAACTAACATTTTTTTACTAAATGCATATGAAAGTATACACGATACCTATAACAAAAATACAATTATATTTTTTTGTCTGTCTTTCTGTCTGTTTGGCTGAAGTAATCTTCTAAACGGCTGGACCGATTTTGACAGGACTTTCACTGCAAGTTAGCTGAAAGTTTAAGGCGTAACTTAGGCCAGGTACTTCAATTAAAAAAAAATACATTAGCGCTCGCTCTACGGGCTTGCGGATCAATCAAGATATCAATGTATGCCTTTTTTCTTCAACAAGGGTGAAACCGCGGGAATCAGCTAGTTAAATATAATTCTGAATATTAGACGGTTATATTATGAACGTGCGAGAGTGCGAGTATCGTGACAAGAATATCGTAGGAGTTTGGCGTATTCGTGTAACTTTTTTTTTCTTTCTAATCGGAGCCATTTAACTTTTGGTCAAATATTAATATCCTTTATATTTATGATTGTTATACGTAAACCGCAGTCGTGGAAGACATCTTCTTAATTATTTCCAAGATCTCAAGACGTCTGTATGACTTCCGGGGTAGAGGTTTGATTTTATTTAAAATTTATACTCGTTAAATGGATGCGATTATTTCAGTTTTATATATATGAAGCACATTTTGAAGTTGCTGACTGCAGACTAGCCACTCTTTAGTATTCACGGTCCGTCAGTCATCGCGACCGCTGCATCGACGGTTGCGATTGACTGGTGAACGATGAATCAAGTTATTAATATAATAGGTGTGTGAACACTGCTGTAATGAATATTGAGGTTGCCTTGTGAAGGTCGGAAGTTTCACTTGCGTTTTGCAATTAACTGACGAAAATTATGCATGGAACGATATTACGAATATCACTTCGAATTTTAAAATACAATCTTCTTCACTTGGCTATAGTCGTCCCGAAATCATAGGCCCATTTGGGCAGACGCCATCTTAATGTCACTAACATTTAATACTAACGTATTAACACGTAATTGGAATATCGAATATATTTAGACATATAATAACCAAATTTTTTTGAAAACAAGACTAATTAGTAGAATATGTAACTCGTATTACAAATTTTATTTGAAGCAAATTGTATCCAGAAAATAATTTATCTAGATCTAGTAAGTACAAGGATCGTATGGAAGAAAAAAATGTTAGCGAAACATTTGAAAATTTAAGAAAACTTTCTTTCTTTCTTTTTTATTAATTATACCAATTCGAATTCAATATACTTAGTTAAGACAGGACAACGCTAGTCGGATCAGCTGATTTAATATATTTGCTAAAGTTATTGTACAAAAATATTATCCCTTCTCGTTTCTTCTCTTCGTGAACTTTCACGTACGCATAATCTCTTATTCCTCTGTCCACGCAGTTTTCGTATAAAGGTTCCGCAAATTTTCGCCTCACGTATACTAGCTGAATCCGGCTGTTTCGGTCCTGTTAAAGAAGTAAAAATGCATGCACTGATATCTGCCCGCAACTGACATTAACGCTCACGACTCACGCTAATGCTTTTTTCAAAAAAAAAAAAAAAGTAGCCAAGTTACGCCTTACACCTGCTATCTTCCAGTGAAAAACCCGTCAAAATTGGTCCAGCCGTTTCAAAGATTGCTTCAGCCAAACAGACGTTGTTGTTATTGATATCGTGTATACTTTCATATTCATTAAGTAAAAACTTGTTATTTTGACATTACAAACAGACACTTCAGTTTTATTTATTTGTATAGAAGAGTTATATCTCTTACAAAAACAAAACGATAAGTATATATTTTTTTTCTACAAGCAGACTTGGGCAGACCTTGTTCTGCAACAAAAAAAGATACCATAACAGCGCCATCTAGTGTCCAAAACTATGTTACTAGCTAAACCACTACTTTGTAATGTTTTTGTTTCAATTCGATTATAATTTATGTAGGAACATTATTTATAATATGTGTACGATACTAAAACCTCGTACTCATAAGCAAGTTTATAGTTGAGGAAAAGTTTTTAAAATTAAAATACTTAACATCAAATAAATTATGAAGTAGCAAGAACAGGACCGCCTTGACAACTGGCGCTTAACATTGGCACATAATATAAGTACCTACGTACGTAACGTATAAACATGGCGAATACCTTCAGGCAGAAAACTGCGTTAAGCCACATCATAAACGTACATGACAAATGTGTATCGTCTCACGATTTTGGCAGGTACATAACAAAGATCATATATATCGTTGTAGTCTTCAATGGATTCGTAAATAAAGTAAAATGTATGAAACACACGTGACCGGAACATGTATAGTCGTGAAACTTGTATTAGTTTCATACGTATTCCAGATCAACGAGTCATAAGCGTCACATTCAATATCATAAATAACTATCTCTACACTCATAGCCCCACACTAGGATTTTTCCTGTACCATGGGTGTCATGGACACACACAAAGACGAAAACAAAAACGATCAAAAATATAAATTCATTATTTAGATATCTGTCTGGCCGGGGATCGAACCCGGAACCCTTTGCGTGTCAGACCGGTGTGGTGACCGCTCCGCCACGCGGTTCGTCCAATCATATCATATCCTCAGATAATGAGTTGCAAATGGCTGCAGTCACGATACCGCTACGGAATCATTAGGCGCAACGACTTACTGAGAACAGGATTTTTATCAATATCCCAAGTACGCAGTACTAACTTGAAACAATACCGCTTTCTACTCGCATGTTCAATTTAACCGAACTATTGATTCGTAGTAAAACCCGGCAATAAAACGATCGTAAAGTGCACTTCATCTCTACGATTCTGGTTTTGGCAACTTCGCCGACTGTAGACTCAGCAAGGTATTTAGAAGATTGTGGACTAATAGTTTATACTCGAGTCACCTTTGTCAAAGTGGCTCTTTGGCCATAGGCCACCGCGCTGGTCAAGTTAGTATTGGTAGACTTCACACACTTTTGTGAACCTTTTTTTAAAGAACTCAGGTGTGCAGGTTTACTCACGATGTTATCATTCACCGTTACTGCAAGTGTTGAGTAATTACCAAAATGCGTATAACTACGAAAAGTTGAAAGCCTGGGATGTGAACCTCAGACCAACAATTAGCTCAAGTGCACGATGTGCACATAGTTCCAGATTCGAATCCTGATTGTGCCTAATGCTAATATCAGTTCCAAGGTGGACGTTCAAGTGCTTATCATTAATGTTTCCAATCAATTTAGTAAATAAGTAAATAGGTATTTTTATTGCTTTCGAAGTTTTGGTAAATTGTTTCTTGTTGAAACACTGTTTCATTATTAATGAAATTCTCAGTTTTGCATGAGTCTTTAACAAAGCCGCTTAATATTTGTCCTTGCCAGTCATGTGTCAGGGTTACGGCACGGCATTCTTGGATAAAGACAAGCCACACCAAACCCTCATACATTTATGTCATCAGATTACACATCAATGCAAATAAAATTAAAGTGTTTAAAACACGATATAACATAAATAATTTGGGTCTTCAAAATAACTAATTTTCTTTGTAGATAATTTGATATTTGACACGACATAACATAACTAATTTTAAATGTCCATTTATATATTGACTGGAATCTCCTACGACTAAACATCTTTTGATCTTTAGACGGACTACAGGTTAGTTACAAAAGATACGATTTTAAAGGTAGGTAAATATAACCTTTGCAGCGATGATACAATAAAAGAAGGGATAGCGACTATGGCGGCGACAAGAGTGGAAACTCGAGAAATAAATATGTTTATTATATTATCGCATCACGATAAAGAATTATCAGAATCATATTGACATGCAAATTTTATTACATAGCTCGAACATCGTCAATATTTATATAGAATATATTCACGTATATTTCCGAACGCAAGCATGACGCTATAGTGTTTAAGAGCATGCAAAAAAAGTAAGAGTATACTAATGACCAAGTGTGAAATTTACAAATATTAAATAATCAATATATCTACTTATATTCAACGTTGGAGAACAAATTAAACGTTAAGCCACAATCATTGCACGTAGTACTGAAATTTTAACTATTGATCCAAACCTTCAAGTTTTCAAAAGTTGGACCGAAATTCCTTAACTAAAATACATTACAGCTTTAGTTTCGCAGTTAAAATTGTTGAAGCACTTTGTGAACCGAACTACAGTTAGGTACGAAGAAATACAAACCCCTTGTCATAATAAATTAACTTTGCTTACACTATACAAATCCTTATTATTTTTAATCAAACCTGTATCCTGAAAACAGAAGTTATATAAAAGGTATAATTACGGATTTGATTAAGACACCACATGCTTACAAATACATATAAGTAATCCTTCACATTCGTTATTAACTATCACACATAACGAAATGCCCTTGTGAAGAAAGCTTTTTTAATAATTGGCCAAGTGCGAGTAGAACTCGCACATGAGCATCAGCATGAACAGGATCGGCTCTTTATTTTGATACCCATGTTTAGGGATTTTTAAAGATATAATCCGCCATATTGTAGCAGCGGCCATCTTGGATTTGAATTTGTCATAGTGGACATCATTCTACAAGTTAAACCCTTTCTTTTCATACCCATATTAAGGAGCTTATAAAAAATATATGTAATGCGGCATATTGTAGCAGCGACCATCTTGGATTTGAATTTGTTATAGTGCACAGTATGCTACAAGTCAAGCCCTTTCATTTGATACCCATATTTAGGGGTTCAATAGATAAACTGTCGAAAAATATCGGTTTCTTGTATGGGGACCCCCTACTATTATGTACTTTTTAATTTTTTTAGTATTTATTGTTACAGCGGCTATAGAAATACACATTTTGTAAAAAAATCAAGTGTGTGCCTATTACGGTTCAATAGATAAACCGCAAAATGTCGAAAATTGCCAGTTTCATGTATGGGGACTTCCTTTTATTATTATTAACTTTTTTTAATTTTTAGTATTTATTGTTATAGCGGCCATAGAAATACACATTTTGTAAAAAATCAAGTATCTACCTATTACCGTCCCAGAGATAAAACCCTGTGACAGACGGACAGACAACGAAGTCTCAGTAATAGGGTTCCGCCTTGACCCTTTGGGTATGGAACATACAATAATTTAGGAAATTCAATATTTTCGACTTTTCTCATTCATTTTTCGAATTATTAATTGGCGAACTGTCGTTTCCATTCGTATTAACGCTCTCAATTACGTCGGTGTCCCAAAAATGCCAAATTAACACATCACAATAATGCGGTCCGCGGTTTTGATATCAACGGTTCGTTAATATTTCATAAATTAAATATCCCTCCTTCCATTAATATAGTTCCGTTTACAATATACTCGTAAGTGCAATACAGGATAAATATATGTGGTAGAATGCTTTGTGTTTCGACTGTGGTGGCACCACTGTTAAACAGTACTACTGGCAACACTGTAAAATATACTATTTTAAGCGCCAATGTGTTCTACTTTGAGGGGTGTTGTAAGGGAGACATAATTATCCGGGGTGTAACGTGTCACCTTAGTCATCAGGGATAGCAATACATCTTTGGTAGCAACGGACTCTATGCTCAATTGTTACTTAATTAGTACAAAAAACAGTGATAAGATATTTGTTAAAACAGCCTCGCAAGAGGAGGTTCTAATAAGGTTCTAATCGCCCGGAAAATTATGACCGTATAAGTAATTACTTCTATTCAAAGATCACATAGTGTCGAAACCGGCACGCCAATATATATAACTTCTCAAAGGTGTGTAAAGTCTATTAATTTGCACTTGGTCAGGGCGGTGTATTATAGGGTAAATTTCTTTGAGAGAAAATCTGTGGCCAGGAGGAAAAATGGATCCACGACTAAGTGAGATATACAACAAACAAATTAAATCAAATTTTCTGTATCTATTGTGGAAAAAGTTACATACGTAAATACAAAGGTTTAACTAAACTAAACAATAACTTATTCATGCGTTTAGTCATTCTGCCACCAGCTAAAAGTTAGTACTGTTAACAGAAAATATTTTACTAACACTTACTCACTTTACGTGTCCACAAATTAATCCCATAGAATTTATGTAGCCAACATCACACAGCAGAACTAAGCGGCTAAGAGGGCTTACACGTTCATTCATACGTTCGATCACGTATGTGGGCGCGTGGCGTATCGCGACAATATTTATGAAAGGCTATTTAAAATGCAAAATAGCGTATTCGCAACATATAGCGCTGGGTTCACATGATTTTGTACTGCATGTTTTATCGTATTCGATTAAAAACTCGGACTCGGCGAAATATTCACTCAAGGAATTTTCATTCATATAAAAACAATTATTGCAGTTTTATTGCGTTAATCACTTCTACTATGTTGTGTCGGAGACTATTCGATAAAAGAACGATACTGTGGAAATGCACCACTGCAGACTGAATACGTAAAAGTTTATGTGAATTGCTTGACAAGTCCGATGAGTGTACGATCGACGTGTTTAACGTCGTGTGAACGGTGCTATCAACAAAGTATATGCCACTAGTAGCTGATCCCCGCGGTTTTACCTGCGTTAAAGAAATAAAAAAGCATACATTAATATGTGCCTAATAACAACTGACATTAGCACCCGCGATGGCGGTCGCATGCGCGTGGAGCGCGCGCTAATGTTTTTTTCAAAAATTAAAGTAGCTAAGTTACGCCTTAGACCAGTGAATCCATCCATGATCTTCCAGTGAAAGTACTGTCAAAATCGATCCAGCAATTTAGAAGATTAGAAGTTTTATGATTATATTTTTGTTATAGGTACCGAGTATTTTTTCATATGCATGTCGTAAAAAATTGTTATTTTGACATTACAAACAGACACTTCAATTTTGTTTATTTGTGTAGATGTATAGATTTATTCGGTAGGATTTTTAACTCACAGAAACGTGCAGTACAATGCCGTGTGAACCCAGCCTTAAGCAGTTTATAAAATATGTCGCGTGGAGTATTATAAATCGGTTTACTCGCACATGATATTGAATGACGGGTGGGGCTCTTGGGGAAAGTACGTTTTACTGCCGCAACGCGTTTTGTGAATCATCTGCGAACGTTTTCATTCAAACCAGACACCTATCCATAACCGTCGTAACCATTCAACGATGAATCGTTGGATTTTGTATGAGTTTTGGATTGTTTATAGATGTTTCATTTTTGTTTAAGTTTAGTGCGAAGTTTAGCACGATACTATCGTAGACCAATAGTAAGATTTACATAGGTGTCTTAAGCTCTCCGAGATAATTAATTCGTATGTATTTTCAGTGTCACAAAGCTTTTATTAATTATTAATTTAAATTAAACAAAATAATTGATTACAATTCAACATTTAATAAAATCATTATCTGATACCAATTTACTTGTTGAATATGATTCAGGACATTAAATTGATAATATTTATTAAAGGATACAGTTTTATACGAAACATTTTTTCTCAGTGGATGCATCGCATCTATAGCAGACGTCTAGTATTAATAAAATCATATTTGAAACTGATAACCATGGCAGCATTATTTTTATAATTATGACAGTAGTAGCAAATGAGCATACAGCATCTGATGGTAAGTGGCCACTGCGGCCTATGTGTAATTAACCCTACATAATATTAGAATCGTACCTAGTTCAGTCATAGATGCGTTGTTACGCCTGAGTACTATCTTAGAACGCCTCAGAAGTATGTCTCCCATACCATACCCTTAAAACTAAAACTAAAACACTAAAGCGCTTAACACTGTTAATATTACACAGAAATAGGCGTGGGATAGTTCTTCCATAGTAGAACTACAAATGACTGTTTTTACGATAACCATACCATCAGATAGACTGCACACATATTTCCTACTTCGATTTGACAAAAGAAATCCTCAGGTGGGTTAGGTTTTTTATTCTATTCATACTTTAAATAGCGTGACATTGAAACGAGGTACATTAAAACAATGCATACAAAATGTTGCAATCTGTAACTGCTGTGCACATAAAAGCGTCTGCTGCGTCATAAATATTTCATTCATTTTTCGGTCCTTGCGGTCTTGTGTTCCACTTACACTCCCGCTTTTGACTCCTACTTTGAAAGTCATGAAGTTAATTTTCCGAGAAATAAGTAAGTTTTACAAATGCTCTTAAATGGGTTTCTGTCTGTCTGGTTTTTGGTGAAACTGTAATTCAATAATGTACCGACCTTCTAAACCTTCATATACATAAGATGTCACAGAAATGAAAATGTTACTGACACAGTCGGGTAAAAAGATATTTACAGAAGTTATTTGTGTATATAAAAGACATATTTACGAAATAAAAAATCTTTCCATTAATATTTGTACGAATCATGGCCGTACTAGTTCGTTCCGTGCTCTAATTCCGCCTTTTAGTTATTTCGGGCAACCTCGATATAATATTCAGGACACCCGTTCCCACGAACGTACGACCCCTGCCTCGTACAAGTTCGATTAGCATTTTCCGAATATCTTTATTTTCCCTGGAATCTGTTCGAAAACATGCGTGCCTTCGAAAAACAACCGACTTGATTTGGCTGCTTTATATTATTTTTTGCTGTTTAATATATAGTTTAATTACAAATCATTAATTATAACCATTAACTTTTATTTGTATAAGAATAATGGACTGAGGCGTAACGTCGCTTGTAGTAGTAGAAGCGAAGCTACTAAATAATAATAAAGCGAAATGAAAAATAACATATCTCTTATATTTTAAATGTTGCAAAAAAATAGAACTACTAATGTAGATGCTTACGGTCTGAAAAAAGGTGAATAATAAATATCAATGCTGACTCTATACAGATATATTTACGGACAAAAACTAAATACCGTAAAAAAAAACAAATTGTTGCAAACGATCAGCAATATTGTAGTTTAGTGCCTTGTATCGCGCATTTTTACACGCAAAAGGGAAAACACAAAGCGTAAACAACATATTCGGTACCACGAATCGACAAACTAAATCCGACGCGGCCACATGAAAAATACCTACAGGCAGTTTCCAATTAACAGTTTTGCGTTCTGTACGACCGGAACGTTTCACTATTCGGACATAAAACCAAATATTTCCGTAACTCTGGTGTCTATTGCCCAATCCGGGTTGGATCGACTGTTCTATTTTGTTTTTATTTTTTATTCAATAGAAGTAACGCATGTAATCCGGTTGACGTTAAGTGGTCAATTCCAGGCAACTGTGACTTTAGTATAAGTTTTCAATAGAAAAGGGGGTTTCGAATTATTATTTTTATGGCCAGTTGCGTGGCCTCGGGCCATTAAAAGAATAAAACATTATTGTAAAATTAGCAATCATGATTATTATTTTTATTTTCCTTAAATGTCTTCCCGTAACCAGATATTAATCAGTGGTAACGAGGATGGGATTCGAACCCACGCCTGCATTTATATTTTGTTTAAATATTTACTTTACATATTATGTAAAATTCATTAGATAGGCAGCAGCGATTTTCTGTGTAAATACAACTCCCACTACGGTCGTCTTTATCCAGCAGTGAACCTCAATGGACAGACAGACATGGGAATGCATAAGAAGCTATTTTTAATAGCTTAACTTAAAATCTTTATTTATATTGCATACCTAAAGTTTTTCTTCGGCTTCCTGCTTAAAATCTATCACAGATGAAATACTACTTCTGAATTCTATTGTATGAATTGAAGGTAGCTGGTTTATTCGAAAAAACTTTAGAACACTTGTGTTTCGGCGAAAATAGTGTAGGTGAAAAATTATATATGAATACCTCCGCCTTTAGTGCAGTCCTCTAAGCAACCGGTCAGCCCTATGCACCTTGCACTTCACTCTCATACACCGGAAATAACACATATACAACCATTATAAATATTTTTACCGAACAACTTATTACGAATGTCTGTCTTTTTCATGTGCTATGTTCGATTTGTCAAATTTATGATTTTTCATTCAGTATTTCGGCCAACCCATAAATACTGAGCTACTACCTCATATTATAATTATTATAGACGTATCTGTAATATCAAGTACGAGTAGTAGACTCTGTTTTTAAATCAGAAATTATTACTGCGAATATAACAGGTATTCATTGCCCAATCTAAGTGAAACCAGCCGTTTTGTAGCACGATTGATTTTATTTTATGGTAATTAACTCGCACAATTCGTTAGGTCTGCCAAGATTAATATGAATATTTTATTATCGTTGCAGGTAAGCCGCTTGGTTTGGCGCCCGGTAAGTTCCTATTGAATAATAACCGTGTAGTTCAATAAATTTACATAAAGCCAGCAAAAAATGGGTCAAATATAAGTTACTTATAGAGTATAATGTGAGTAGATACTCGTTTTGTTGGACTACACAAAAGAGAAACAATAAAAAAAGGGGAAAAACACATAATAAACTACATATGTATGTAAGTTTTTTGAAGGTGAAGCAGTGGATTCTGGGGTCGATCCACAATCATATTGATGATATTTCTCATATATCTGAGCTATCAATTTAGCATCATGTTGGCATCAATATAATGGGTCAGATATGAGTTAGTTATAGAACATAATGTAAGCAGAGACTCGTTATGTTAGACAACAAACAATATACAAAGGGTAAGAATACATAATACACTTTATAAGTTTTTGAAGGTGAAACGGACGCTTCCGAGTTTGGGTCGTTTTCATATTAATTTTTTGTCTTCTATATTTCTGGGTTCATATTTTAGTGTGTGTTCGTGTGTATAGTTTACATAATATCTTATTAGTTTCTTCGCGGGTAACCCTTAAATACAAATATTTTTATAGTGGTAGTACCTACAGTAGCGGTAGTAGCCACAATGTTCTGGCTTTGGTAAAAAAAAAAAAAAACAGTTTCTACATTCTTAGCCCCACAGTAGGATTCTATCTTGTGTTGTGGGTACCATGAAAACACACAAACATGAATACACAAACACGCGGACCCAGAACAGAAATCTAAATCTATCATTCAAATATCTGTTTGGCCGTAATCGAACCCGGAACATTGCGTGTCAGACCGGTAAAGTAACCGCTCTGCCACGCGGGTCGCCGAATGTAAAGGGTTTCAAATTAGGGTATGTGAGATCAAACTACTGTTCCATTACAGGGTAGTACTGTATGTCTATCAGATAGCTGCACGTTTATCAATGAATATGAGATGAGCTGAAATATATTGTAATTTTTTATTCATGAATAAACGCGAAATACTATTATACAATTTTATTATTGTAGTTCGGCTTGTTACATAAACGGAAGAGCTTATCAAACTACATATGTATATAAGTTTTAAACGTATATATTGTAATAAGAAGGCATGCAATGCTAACAATAGACTCTATGTTCAGTTCTATGAAATAGAATTACTACCTACAAGTAAGCTCACGCGTAATAAAGGAAAGGTATGAACGTAAGCCTACAGAGTAGACGGGAATGAAGAAGTAATGTCCACGTCGTAAGTTGGATTGTATCAACAAAGGACCGCTTACAGATGTACACGTACCCAAATCGCCACTTAAAACATCGCTTTAACAGCACAATGGGACAACACGGTCATAAGGACCCTAAATAAGGACCCGGCGATTTTATCACACGTCGACGCAAATTATCTCTCGAGACGTCTCCTCGAGTGGCTCGTAAAAGACCCACTACGCTTGTAGAAGGGCAATATCAGTGATCTCGGTCATGCTAAACGACTTCTAGAGACCTCATCTGGATTGTGAAAAACAGTCCCCACTTAAATCGTCTTAATGGTTGCCCTATCGCACCAATTATGTCCCTTCCGAGCGATATCTGACATCGTTCACTTGAGATTATATGTCTACGTGAGATATTGTTGTTGTACTTACCTAATAAAGGCATTATTGATTAAAATGAATAATTATAAGAATCCATAAATCGTTTTATT
>DWNY01001287.1:0-13011 GCA_018250635.1 Telegonus apastus
TATGAATAGAGCGAAGTGGAGGAAAATCGTTGAGGAGGCCAAGACCCGCAAAAGGTTGTAGCGCCGGAGGAAGTAAGTAAGTAATCTGTCTATCTATATTAGACAAAGATAAGTATAGAATCCTCATCTTCCCTGTTTTATTATTTGTTGGCCAATCGCACTCACAGGCCTGCCAATGGCTCCCCTACTCTATATGTAATAACTCTATGGTTGCCACTCCAGAATTAAGATGGTCGCCTCGTATATAGGTCAGCCGGCATCTACACCCGACAATACGCTTGCCTTACCTTAGAAATAGGTGCGGCCATTAGAAATATGTATGTCTTTATCTTGGTTTATTATATTTATTTGTAGCCATGATAGTGTGTATCGGAACCAATAAATGTTAATTAACCTTGGGCTCGGTCTAGAGGTAGATGGGTGACTGCTGCTAATTTTTAAAGCGTGCTTATGTTTTCTGGAAGGCGTATTAACCCTTCAATCAAGATTGCTCAGTCCTGGTTGCAAGCATTTAATAGCAATTGCTAAACTTCCTCGGAGAACCGGATATGGCCACTACAGCTTACGGATATCTGTAGTCACTTCCGATAAGATTAGAGTCCTACCTGCGGTCGGCCACGGATAAGTTGCCACCCCTGAGGACTGAGTTAAAATGCTCCGGATAAGTATGTCTCCCTTACTACACCCTTTAGACCAAAACACAACAGCGCTAAACACTGCTGTTAGTATGCAGAAACAGGTGTCGCGGTAGTGGCTCTAGAGTCGAACCACAAAGGGTTCTACCACCTCACTATAGCTACCGTAGTTAAACTACGGTGGTTCCAGTAGTTTCCACTTATTCTATGACACCTGATATCATAAGATAAAATGGGAAATTATTACTAAATGTAAATAGAATATAAGTATGTAGAATAGTTAAAATTTTGCGGTAGAGTCGCGGCAATAACATAACAATATGATATAATTTTGCCTTGTTGATCGTGTGAGTTAACGCCTATTATCACAATTAATGTATAGAAGATTGCCTTCACTGCCTATAATTGTAAAGATCATGAAATATTTTTATTAATCGTAACGAGTACCGCATATTTTTCATTAGAATTGTTATTTTACAAAAGAATCTCGATGATGAATGTGTTGCATTTTACCCGACTGCGTCAGATAGAGGGTGATATTTTTCGAGAGTACCTATATATGTATGTATGTCACTTTCTTTGGCACGCCCTACAGTCCTTATGGCTTGACGGATTTTAACATATAAGGTGTCGTGAGAATCGTTTCAGTTGTCATAGTGACATAGGCTATCTTTAAATATTCTTGCAAACGGAGAGAAAGGGGGGGGGGATGGGACGATATATTTTTTATCATCAACTAAGTATGGATATCAAAGTCAATTCATTTTAAGCAGTCGGGTTTTTGTTTTTAAGGTAACTCTCTAGTTTATAATACCTACTAGATATTCCACTGTTACTTCTTAATTAGGCATTTCGTTTACAATCGGAGATTAATTTAATTGTATGACTTTTTGATGGTCACTGCCGCCATTGTATATCTGTAATCAACCCCAGGTAAGACTAGAGTTCAACCTAAGTTCGATCGTAGCTTTGCACTGCTATCCATGAAGACTGAATTGGAGATTCCCTTCATAACATATTTTTAGTATTTGTTTTCATTTCAGCAATTAAACTACATGCATTTTGAAAATATAGAGTTCGAATAGATAATCAATACATAAACAGAAGAGTGTCGAAGTTTCCGGTTTTTGTATAGACCCCTTAATTTTTAAATTTATTTTTAATATTCATAGCGGTCACGGCAATACACAGTTTGTAAAAAATCAAGTGTCCTCTACGGCATATGACAAACAGACAGACAATGAAGGTTTTGGAAATAGTGTTTTTACCCTATGGTTACAGAACCCTAAAATCATATAAACTCCATCCAATATAGTTGATATCATGCAGTTTCTACTTATCGGTTTCTCAGTATTTCTCGGCATGGAAATATTTTAAGATAGGAGTGACCAAAGTTTGCTTTGCGAGATAAGCGAAGTAACGGATGCCCCTCGTTTGTGCCTATAGCCTGTACATGTACTTTACATACATATATGTAGCTAAAAGTAACTGTCGGTGGTAGAACTATTTATAGAATCGCCGTATCTCACTCTGTCAATATCACCTATGGTGCTTTCAAAATTATAAGACGGTCCAACAAAGTGACGAAAAATATGATTACAAAAATGTATGCTTTTTTAAAAAAAGTGCATTTATATGAGTAAGTTTAAGTTTATATAAGTAATTACTATCTTTTTATATCTGTTTATACAAATATTACTAAAAATCGATGCACATTTGTTTGATCGGTATGTTTGCTTACCACACCCTTCAGAACCAGAACACAGCCGAAATAGAAATGGTGGTGCCACCAGAATCACAAATGATTCTACCACCTTCAAATCGCGGTAGTACCTTCGGAAGTTAACTATGAAGACTTCAACCATCCTTAAAATAAAATCTTTGGTACGTCAACTGTAATCTTTCCAAACGGCCAAGTTATATCGACCACTTAGCACGTCTGTAATCTGTAAGTTGTTGGCATTATAGGTTAACGGAAAGCCACGGTTTATAAATTTCGGTTATTTTCGTGCACAAATCCGGCCACACCCCAACTTTCCCGAGCCGTGATGTGTACACGAAAACGTAAAACCAACCGACGGTAGCACTTAGTGTATGCTTACGAATGCTGAATACATAATTCATTTACCCACATACTTGAGGTGTACTGTCGAAGAAATACATTTATGTGTGTGTGTGTTAGTGATAGGAAAGATTATAACATGCTGATTTGAATCCTACCCAATTTTTTTTGTGATTTTTGTTCATGGGTGCCATGGGAAGCACAAAGATAAAAACACAAACATCTAGACCCGAATAAGAAATCTAAATTAATCATTTAAATGTTTGGCTGGTCGGGGATCGAACCTGAATCTCCCTGTGTGCCAAATAAGTATTTTGACTCCACCAAGCAAGTATTCAATTAATGTTTCTTTTATGCATTACCATATGGTCATCATATGGTGATATTGGTCTTATGATAATAGAAACCTTTTGTTAAAACTTTGGAGGCACCGCCACTCCTACTGCAGTAGGTATTATAACAGCAGTGATAAAAGTTTGTGTTCTGGACATAGGAGGTGTTTTTCTTAGTCCTAAAAGGAAGCAATGTGTCTGTGCCTGACCTGAGAATGGGGTCATGAAATAGTTGGACATGGATTCCACATTCCATTTCTATTTGGATTGCATACTGGATATTACTGTAGTAGAGTTATTATTTTAAGTTACATATATTTTAACTTACTGTAATTTGAAAAAAACATTTCCATTTAGAGATAAAGATTAGAATAATCTTAGTTAAGTTTCTTATTCGATTTAAAGTTTGTTAAAAACGTCTTTGAAGCAATGGCTTCAAAATATCTGCATGCCTTTTTACTTCGATGCAAAAAAATCTTCGAATAAAATCTAGATGCTTTCATGGGCAACGAAACCTCAATATACATCGTCTACTAAACCTTATATTTTATCTATTTCACATTTGTCCATATCAAACTACAAATCTTGGTTTCCATTAAAAGTTCGAAGAAAGGTAAGTCGATCGCCGGTTCTGCCAGACAAGCCTGTGCAAACATCGGAGGAATTAGTCCAAATTATGTCCCCCCATCCGCGCCGCTCCGAATCAATATTTGTTGTCCGCACTCTTCTGCCTTAACAACACGCACAATACTTACCAATAAATCAAACCAAACTTTAAGCAGATGCCATAAGATTGAATTTCCTCTGCAGTTTTCTGGGTATTTATGATGTTACGGCGTTGGAGCGCAGAAGACTCATCCCCGCTATTGCTATCTCTTTAAACCCAATGTTGTCTCGTTCTAACAGTTTTCCGCGGATACAGTATCGGACCGTGCAACGTTTAGATTTGAATACAGATCGCATGTACAAACAACATATAGCATTGCCAGTAGGTACATACGTAAATGTTTTGGGACAATTTTTATGTACCTAAATTGAGGTACTTTTCTTTCAAGTCTTATACTCTTAAGGTATGTATCGGTAAATGCGCTTTTCAATATTGTTGCAACATGAAAAAGTATGTCTGAAAATGTTTGATTCAGGTAACGAGTCAGATAAGATTGCAAGTATTACAATGACTTGCTGTTGTAATTGGCTAGGAAATTCTAGTTATATATTGCGCTCTTTAGCCTACATATTTACTAGTTAAAAGTCTAATATGCGTCAAAATTATTTTCAGTACCACGATAATTACATTTAAACCAAATCCAAAGATTTTAAGATTTTTTATGTTTAAGATTTTTATATAGGTACACATCTAGTCAACGTAGTTGTTAGTAAATTAATTTATGACATTCTCATTACGTCTCTTCCTACATTAACTAACTAACACACTAAATTTCCTGCAACTCACACATCAATTAATATAAAAACTCGCGTCTCGACTCGTGTTGAATATTCATAAAGAGCTGTTAATTGCACAAGTCGGCAAATACGTAGGAGAGAGCTCCACGATTCCTAGTAAGCCCCCCCTCCCCCCACTAAGGGGCTTCGTAAAAGGCCAACCCTCACACACACTCATTGGCGCACACATAGGCAGGAAGCGCGCGCAACCGGGAAAACTACGGCCTTTTACGTACGTATTGTGTATGAGAACGCAAATGTTGTATATGGCAAAATGTAAAAGAAATCAGCGTTCTAATGGCAAATATTTTAATATTACCAAAGTCAAAATAAATGTTATAAGAACGCATTTATTGTACTTTAGGGTTATTATCTACACCTAAACTAACTTTGAACTATAAATTAAAGGACTAAAGGTAGACAGCAAAGTCTAAAAAACTAAAGAAAAAAATGTGCTTTAATGGTTTTTTCTGTGTGGAAAATCACACTTTTCCATATTAAATCAGTGCTTGCTGCCATGATCTCAATTTATATGATCTGTTATACTATAAACTTTTTTCGAAAGCAGGCGATTCCTTTGGTGTTGCAAATGTCTATAGGTGACAGTGTATACTTTCTATCAGATAGCCCGTCTTCTTTACTGTTAAAGAAAAAAACATACACGTATGATAAATGTAGTTTGATTAGTGATATAACTTTTATATCGATAAAAATCAAAATTAAACCACTTTGTATTATTTTTCCGACGTTTGTCTTTAACCTAGTATCATTTTGCAAAAAACCGCTTCATAGTTTATTTTAGTTTCATCTGTCGTCCGTGCATATACTATACAAAATACGCGTGTTGGCTGTGTGCGCATCTATTTACGCGACAAGTAAATATGTGCTCGCGTCGTTTGTGGAGGCTGCATTAATAATTCAATTGGCCGCCGCTCAGGTAGCTTTTAAGCGATTTTTAACTTGGTATCAAACGGATTAATCGTGATATCTGGCTTGCTTGGGCATTTATGATTGTCTTAGACTACTTCGATCTTGAAAAAATTTTTAGAGAATTTGTCATACGCTAGTGACTTTTCTGGGTTGGAACAGATTTTTTTATATCTATCGATATTTTTCTAGGTAATATTCAAGGCTGTGGTGTTGCTTTGTGGCGTTAGATTAGAATAGAATATATGTTCGGATAACGCCATCTTTTTCTCATGTCGGGGATGTAATAGGTGTCGACTTAAGAGAATAAGTTCAAGAGACGAGTAGCTTTGTGTTCTTGCAAAATTACGAGTATTATTATTGTTTTCACTAAACTAAATTAGCTTTAAGAAAATCCTTGCGAGGAAGGCACATGTTCATTAGTGGGGTTTAAAGGTCCGACAGATAAATGGATCGATGGATTGGTTGTATTCATCGTTTTACCACGATCTTGTGATAAAACTACACATACGGTTGTTGTCGACTGTACTATACCTAACCATGTATACAATTTTATATTTTTAATAAGGACTTAGTTACTACTTTATTCATGCCATTAGGGTTACCTACTGTTAAGTAACCTAAACTGTTAAGTTTTAGATTAATATTTTTTTTTCATTAGCTACTTTGTGCCGCGTATGCAAATGAATGCACTGTTAAGAAAAAGGCAATTATAAAAATTTCATGTGCCAAGTACCAAAGACTCTGAACATTTGTAACAAACTCTAACTGATATTAACTGGGTCAGTTCTTTCTAAAAGACGTTAGCTTGGTCACAAGAAATCAAGATGTATTAATCTCCAAAAATAGTACCAATTTCCATAAAATATGCGAATTGCCTTTAATAAAGGAACAAAACGGCCAACCGCCCGTTAAAAAGCCATTGATTGGGCCGACGTACAAACGGACAAACATCCCGCAACGCTCGGCTCCATTTCTTTGCCAAACACTAATATTTGGGGACCACGTTCACGCGATTAGACTCAGTTCTTCCTTTTGCAATGTATGCTCCGCATTCAGATTTTTCCACTGCCATTAAAGGCGGTTTGTGTCACGATTTTGACCGCATTGCTGACAATAAAATTACCGACATTAATCATATTTACTTGTTTACATTAAGCATAAGCATGATGGGCAAGTTTTTTTGAAACTGAAAGTTGTATTAATTTAAATGTACAGGTAAATCAGTTTGGAGACGTTTTTGACTTCGTAGTAGTGTACTGTCAGCAGATAAATAAACAAATAAAATACCTGGATATAGATGTAGATGTATGGTATATAGGTTATAATCTACCAGTAGTGCTTGTCGGCGGTTTCTCCTTGACCGCCGTGACCACGATCAATGTAATAGGGTCATAATATCGACAAAAATAAAATAAATAATTGTATCGTAAATACCTGTTACATAATAAAAATGTATCATACATGATTTTAGACTAAAATTGTAGCAAATTTTCTCCCCATCACCGCAAACTTGCCGTGACCACGATCCATAACTGATTCAAAATATCGGCAAAAATAAATAAAATAGCGCCAACCTGAGCACCCGGTATGTAATAAAATAATGTATCAATTCTGTGATAATGTTAGTCTAACATCAGAAACTGCTTCACGTTTCTAATAGGTTACCTCTTTGGTAGGGCCAAAAGGACTCTATCACCGTTTAGTCAACATTAACGTTTAATCCAGAATGAAAGATTAACTCTGGATATACCAAAATAATGATACCATCATGTTAACTGCATGCTCGTTTGCTACTTCTAAACTATAAAAAGATGGGTATCTATTTGTGAATTTATTTATATCTTGTGAATTTATTTTTATTGCAGCGCTTAATTCATTCTTGATACGTTTGGTTAATTTGTTAATTTCATACATGCTATTTATGTAAAATAAATATCATAAGGAAAATGAAACGGTTTATTTACATAACTAGATGTCTGTAAACAGTGTTTATTTAAGACATTTCATAATTTCTTTGCGAATTATAGTTATGTTATTAAAATATTCTTAATATCTATAAGAGTTGTTTGCAGATTTTGAACCTAGAGCCTTATAGGGCTAAGTTCAAATCTATTGTAAAACAGCAATAAATAATATTGAGTATAATGATGATAAATGTCCAACAAAACACATATTTTTAAAACACATTTGACAGGGACTTCAGTAGGTATTTTTTATGTGTTACAAACGCCATAATAGGGATGAAAACTATGGATAACTGTAGCTAAGTCTACTTGGGCTGGAAGCCAAACTAAAGAGGAAAGGTGGCAGAACCCTCGCGGTTCGACTCCGGCGGCACCAACGTCACACTTATTTCGGCCTTATAACAGTAGTGTTATGCGCTGCTGTGTTCTGGTCTGAAGGCGGGAAGGCTGTGGTAAAGGAGACATACTTATTCAAGGCGTTCCAACTAGTCCTAAGGAGTAGCAATGAATCTGTGGCCGACCTCAGGTAGGAGTCTTATCTGTAGTTGATTACAGAAAGCCATGGACGGCAATGGCCACTTACCAGATAGGCTGCCTGCTCGTTAGCTACTTCCACAACATAAAAAACACCTAACGTTAAGTTAAAACGCCTCAAGTAAGTACTTATAAAGATCGAATTAGATCACAATAGCGCTACATTACTTGTGTAATGACAAAATGGAGATGGTACGACCAAACATCAGTTATGAAGGTTTCTATCACCGTCGAAAAAGTAATTCTTCTTAGAAATATGACCTAAATACGCACAAAAATACTTAGCTTATATCTGGTATGTACTACAACAAAGTAAGATCATTTATCTAACCCATAACAAGATTATTAGTCATATATTTGCAATTAAAACACATATTAGCAGTTCTTCGCTTTCTCATAAAGCCCTATGTACACTGGGGTAGTTAAAGTTAGAGTTGAGCGCCCCTGTATCTTTGTTGAAATATTTGCAGTGTAAGCGGTGGGTGACTATTCGTTAGGGCGCGGATACACTTGCCGTGATTGTCTTTGTGTACGATAATTAACAATTAGGTTATTTGTAGCAACTATATGAAAGTGCTAAAGTTATTCGATTGAGTTTTGTTTTAATTTTATTTTATTATAATTAATGTACAACTAATATAATTTTCTAACAAGTTTCATTTAACTTTGGATTGATGTACTATCTACACTATTTCATATGCAAAATGTTTCTAACAATGTGTAAAATCCATTTGTAAGAAGTGATGTGAAACACGTTTGATATATGATTGTAATATATGACGTATATGCTGTAATAGTGTAAAAAATAACTTATTATCGTTATGTCCGACAATTCACCATACTAAAGTCTGTCAATAATGCTATACTCGTACTTTCAACAACAACAGTAATCTCACCAAATTACCAGTCAGTATCTCTGAATTGTATCAATGTATTGTTATAATTCAGAATGATCATTTAATCGATATATGCCATCTTGGTTCCAATGATCCGTCAAACGTGGTAGCACCTTTACGCATACGTACCAATGTTAGGTGCCGGTTGATTGTTGATACAGCAAATTTGTTCTCCGTCTCACTCAACGGTGGGATTAGCCTGTTTTTCTACTAGAGATAACAGTTTTATCTTGTTGAATATTAATTGTAGGTATACTCGCATGTTTAAATTGCGAAATCGTATACCCTATGACGAGTGGGAAAATGAGTCATCACATATTTTTAAAGATGATGCTGTGACAAAAAAGCGTTAGTGACTTTTTTTTATGGAAGTATCAAACGAGCTAGCATGTCACTTGATGGTTTGTGGCCACTGCCGTCCATTGCCACCCGTGATCCCACCAGATATGTTTAGGAGTCCTGTCTGAGGTTGGCCATAGATGCGTTGCTACCCCGGATATGTATGTCTCCCTTACCACATTTGTACACATCACACCGCTGAACACTGTTGGTAAGGCAGAAATAGGTATGGCGATGGTGTCTACGGATTTGAGCCACAAATCGTTCTACCACCTTCTGGACTTATTTATTTATTTATTTGAAACGTATGTTTAAAACCAACGCCACGTTTTTGCGTCAAATAACAGCATTGTTAAGTGCTACTGTGTTCTGGTTTGAAGAGTGTAGTTAGAAAGAGACATTTTACAAAGCAACTTAGCCTTTAAAGGTAGCAATGCGTGTGGCTGACTTTAGGCAGGATTTTGATCCTATTAGGGGTTGATTTATTAATGTCCATGGGCAACAGTTGCTCCCTGCCAAAGCTGCATGCTCGTTTGATCGTTGCGCGATTAATTTAATTCCTTTGGTTATAAATATATCTTATCTACAGTAATAGAAATACGTGTAGTTATGTACTCGTACATCAATGTAGGTATTTTCTAGTTTAATCCTGCAGTACGGTATTCAAAGGATTTGCAACCAGTAAAGATTAGTTTTATTAGTATACGTAAATTTTTCATTAAGTCATCGTACTGCAGATAGTGAATAATATGTAAGTCAGACTGTTTTTTAAAGTATTTACAAATAGTTATATTTAAGGCTTAGGTACCTATTTTACTTATGCCTATGAGAGAAGATTCTAGCTAAGGAGATTTATTTTAATATTGTCTATTTATTTGAGGTAAACTGTAGGTATTTTAAATCTATCAAGTTACCTATTTGTAATTTTCGATTGGCTCTACAAGACAGGAGTATCATGGTACAGCATTAATTAAAAAACCATTACCCATTCAAAACATTCCGTGCGAAGAAGGCGTTAACTACAAATTGGTAATTTGAATTTCGAGCATGGCGTAACCTCGATCCGTTCAAGATGGCCGCTATCATCGCCATGTTTGGTATTCGCTGCGCAAGAGTTTGTTCTGAGACCTGTTTATAAGGCTTTACAATGTACTGTGCAAATGAGGACTTTGGGATTATTCTGTTTACGTAATTTAGCGTATCTACCTATTTGTATTTTCCTTTTGTTATAGAAGTTACCTACCTTACAATTCTGATATCTTTTGTATGGAAATAAATGATTAATAACTTCTTCGACTCGTTTTTTCACTCGCTTATAACTCTTTCACTTTACCTTTGATTAAATTAAGTAATGCAGGCGCTTGTAAAATGCCTACTGTATAGTACGGTTTTTGTATAAGAAGGTATTAAAATCGGTAAAACTGTTTAGTCTACCTTTTTATCATATAGAAGAGTTTAAAGTGCAAATTAATAAAGTATACGTACCTATTAAATAAAAGTTTTCACATTAATCCATTAATTTTATATCTTTAGGAATGTCACGGTAAAAACTGGAAACGTATCTATACCACCAAATATTAGTTTTCATTCATATCCTTACACCCACTTAAAGATTAAAATTTTCACGAGATCGATAAACAGTCATCACGAAATCGTGATCATTTCCATACGATTACAATAAACCTGAAACAATTACTAACCCATTTTAAAAGAGGTCGTAAACCGTTAACCAAGGGTTACTAAATGTAGGTGTGATTTCTCTAGAGGCCAATGGGTATTGAGCTCGGCTAAATATATGCTCTACACACAAACATAGTATGTACACGGCACACAACGCGCTTGCACAGAAAATATTTGGAAACACCGCCAATGTAATCCAAGGAGTTTGCCTTGATATATTAAACACACAAATGTGTCGATCGGTGTGTCGACAGAATTAAAGCAGTTTGCGATGGGATGGGTGTAATCGGGAAATTATGTGGCGCGTTAAGCGTGTCTTAGCACGAATTATGGCTTGTATTTAGCATAGCTTGTTACCATTGGTTATCATGGAATACCTCTTAGATTAAGCAGATAATTTTCAGGGTCCCGTACCAAAGGGTAAAAACAGTACGATAATGCTAAGTGTTGTTTTATCGTTATAAGGCTCTATTTCTTGTACCGTCATATATAGACATTTTTTACAAAATGTGTATTTCCTCTACATCAACAAACATAAAAAATAAAAAGCTGCAACTTTTATAATGTATATACCTACTTCTGTTATGAAAAATACTATGTTTTAAAAATATCGATATGAGAATCAATAGATAACCTTCATTCGTGGTGCAGAACCCACCATATGCGATATCGACTGGTACTTAGCCAATTTTTTAATACATTCGAATTGAACAGACAGCATTTTTTGATAAATATTTTTAGTGTTTTCTTTGGGATTGCAATTAATGTTAACATCTGGTTGATTAAAGCATCGTAACACCGTGAATGGATACACTGCGAAAAAAATCTTAATTTGAAAAATTAAGACCTGAGGACTATAAGTGGAATGAAAAATACGGCTACGAAATAGTCGATTTCATATTTAATCGTATCGCCAAATGTCTCTAGCAAATAAAATGTATTTAGAGCGTAATACAATAAACATTATTACTTGCACGTGATCAAACACAGTAAGCTAACACGTAGTGCAATTGTTGAAACAGAAATAGGAACTACGTCAGAGATATATTATATATTACTGTTTGTTCGAACGTAAATCGTCTTTAGTTTGTTCTTTTTATTGGGTTAAATGTATATTGTACATACAATTCTTGGTACTAAGCAAATCGAGGCAGAACAGGAATTCCCAAGTTTTTTTGATATTGATATTGACATTGATTTTGATTTGATATTGACATTGATGTAGAAATTTACGAATAAATTGAATTTATTCTAAAATAAATTTCAATTAAGAAGTCAATAATGAATTACATTTAAACAACATTCTTTGTATTAAGAGTGAGTAACTGAAATAGACATGATTTTGATTTCCTTCCTTCGCAAGTTAACACTAACTAGTAATATTTCTCAAAGTTACATACGCGAAATTTTGCTTTCTATACCTTGGACGATTGGACTTGGAGTGTTGTGAATTTTGGGGTAAAATGTAGCAAAAGATATAGATATGTACAAGTTTACAGACACATCACACTTACAACAATCTATTTTGTTCCCGGTGTTAAAACTTATTGATTTACTTATCACTCCAGTTTAAACTTGAATGGACAAAATTGGGGAGAGGATCATTTCGGCACTGTTTACTTTGAGGATCACATTTTATACACCAAGATCCACAAACTACCAGGTGTCTATACTGAGTCAGCAATCTAAAGCTAAGGGGTTAAATCCTGAGGACCTTAATTCATCAAAGTGTGCAAATGTTGGTCAGCCATGCATGCTCCTTTGATCAGCACGTTGGTTGAAACACGATATGTCACGCCAATCAGTTACCTTGTGTACACGGCCCTTATAATCGCTACAAAGTTAAGCTGATGTAGCTTAAACATCTTGGTTATCATTTCTGAAGGGCGACTAAGTTTGGCAACATGTTAACTACATGAAAATGTGTTATATACAATCTACAAAGGTAAATAAAAGCAAAAATGAAAAATGTCTTGGGCTACTCTCCTTTTTTATATTTCTACTAGCTGACCAGGTGAATGTTGTTCTACCATGTATTAGAAGCTTTCCCGTGAGTCAGTGATGTTTGTACGTACAATAATGCCATCTAGTCCATTAAGGTAGAATTATCATGTTCACGTATGTACGTAATTCGACGTAGGAAAAGTTACTTCTGATTTTAAATTGTAATAACTTTTGATAAAGTGAATATATTTT
>DWNY01001288.1:0-13005 GCA_018250635.1 Telegonus apastus
TAATCAACATAATGAAAAGACTTTTCACTAAAAGCTAAAAAACAAGTCAAGTTAATCTCGCTTACGATAAGATTTTATACTATTTTTTGAAATTCATTTGCTTTTTTTTGACCTACAACTCATTGCATTAAAATGTAGGAACCTACACCTCAATAAAAATTCAAATTATTTTTCAACGTGGTATAAAATATTTCGTAGTTAATTAGGAGATTATTAGCAGATAGATAACTGCTAACCAATTTTTGCTTTTTTCTATTTTATTCCCTACTTTTATTATAACAATACGATTTATTTCTATGATACGATTTAATATGTACCTAACACTATTATCTACGAAAGAATAAGTTGGTATTCACATTTGAGTACACAGCCGGACTTACTCAATTGCGACGTTAAGTAAAAATAATTAATATAAGTAGCTGTAGAGTAATTTAATTGTAGTTTTTATTAAGTTATGTTCATTCAATTAAGTAATGAGTTAATGTGAGAACATCAATATTGCTTTACCTACTCATGTGAATTGAGTTAAGTGACTAAGGAAAGGGTTTACATAATTATGCGTAAATAACTAGCAGACCTATAAAAAGGAAGTCGGAAAATAAAACGCAGTCTTTTTATTGAGACGAAATTACCATAAATGCATATCACAGCTACTTTATGCACATTAATTAGGCATACATAATATGATTTTTATGGCAACACGAACGAACGCTGAAACGTTTGAAAATCACGCTATACCTATTCGTAATGCTATTTGACCTTATATTTTAAATAGTCTAGAATATATTACATTTATTAAATTAGTATTGTTAAAAAAATCATTTGTTATATTTATAAAAACTTATTTTACGGCGGTAGAACCCTTTGTGGTGCGATTCGGGCGGTACCACATCAACACCTATTTCTGCCTAGTAACGGAATTAGTATTAAAATCTGTGTTCTGGTTAGACAGTGTGGAAAGGGAGACATATTTATCGGAGTTGTTTCAACTTAGTCGTCAGGGATAGTGACGCAACTATGGTCTAGGTAAAATAGATCTGATCTAAGGTTTATAAAGATGTAGGTACATGGGCAACAGTGGTCAATTACCATCAGGCGTATAATAATTAATCTGCAAATGAGCTTCTCACTCTGGTATTGAGTAGTAATTATCGCTTATGGACCACTGTGACAGTTCTCAAATTGGAATGGATCCGTGCCGATCGATCACACATGAGTTGCCCGTAAAAAATAAGTTACAAGTTACAACGCTTTATACTTAGGGGAGATACTTCCGCCATAAAATGCTTTAAACCATCGCACTATTACATTGCAAGTCAAAAATATGTATTAAAAGCCCTCGTAGTTTAACCAAAACTTGATTTTCTAACGTAAGTAGTAATACGTCCTGTTTGATTGATAGGATTAATTGTAGATTTTTAGAAGTGAAAAGTCGACTGAAGCGCACATAGCTCGGTGGCTTGTATAGATCTCAACAGATCTACAAAGTTAAGCAATGTCAGGTGTGGTCAGTACATTGATGGGTGGCTGTTAGTGGACGAAATTTCAGTTGCACGTTTCCGTGCTTCGGAGGGCACGTTAGCCGTCGGTGCCGCTTATCAATAGCAGTTGTTACATCTCATCGGAGCCCTTATGCGCCACTTGAAAACGTCTGGTGTCAGTAGGCCACTAAACCGTATCTACCGTCATCATCAACACGCATTCGACCAGCGTGGTGGAGTACGCTCCAAGCCTCCCCCAGTTGCCCAGCAGTGGGACGTAAAAAGAGTAGCGGCAGCGCCAACTTTCTCGACTTACTATTAAAATAAGAACGTTGGTTTGCTACTTTAAACTCATAAAAAGTGGAATTGCTTACAACTGCACACGTGCGTACCTATGCGGTAATGTGTTTCGAAATATATTATTGTCCCTTCATCATTGGTTGATAAAATATCAGTAGGTACCAGTATTACAAACAGAAGACATTTTCATTTGGGTGACGTAACATTTGTCAAATCGTTATGTTGCACAAAAATGAATACAATAGCTGTTGATAAATGTTTATTTATATGTGCGCGAGGGAATCGCGCGTTATCGGCATACAGATTTTCGAGAGAACCTTTAGTATTTACTTTTTATTGAGTATGAACAAACAATTATTGTATTAAGAGTAGCTAAGAGGCATGCCTTAAAAATTATCTCAAACAAAACAAAATTATATACCTTTTATTCAAACTACATCCTTTGGATGTTTTTTTAACGTCAATAAAATCTACTACCACTTCGCAAGGTGTTTAATTATGAAGAAGAAGCGGTGAAAGAAACTTCGTAACATACATACATCTTTTAAAATAGGTATCATTTACGCTAATGGAGAATGTGCAGATAGTACTGCATCAGATCGCACAGTAGTCGACTATGCTGATTTATTTCATATTGGTGGGAAAGAATATGGACTAGTGGCATTTCGTTTACAAACCGTTCAATAGTTCTTAAGGGTTTAATGATTGCTATCTATGTATATAAAAAACCGGGAACGACAGTTTAACGTGTCCTCCGAAATGCGGAATACAGTTCTTAAAGATTGTATACTTATAAATTATGCAAATCGATTCGATTCTACTGCTATCACAAATATAATCTTTAGAATCTGAATATGCAATGAACAGAAATGAATACCATTAAATTGCTTACTACGAAACATACGTAAATTGCCTACTTTATAGTAATATCGGTCATAAACCCATGTCCAGATATGCAAGAGATCAGCATGTTGCAATTCTAAGGCACCGACATCGTACCTTCGATTCGGTCCGTTAAGTGCTTGATCGTAAATACTTCTTGACTTAAAAAGTTCTTCCTGTTACACTCGGAGGACCAACATGATTAAAGTACATCATAAATTTAATTGATTGAAATCGATATTTACAATCAATTACCTTTTTATTATTTAATGGCAGTAGATTTTCTCGCTGCCTTTTACTGCATTTAATATCTTCATCGTTACTTTATGAAATCAATTGAACTTTAAGAATAGGGGTATCGATTAGTATACGTAAAAGAACAAACGGAATAAATTCATGAAATTTGAAACGAACTTCAAATAACATTGAATTCTTATAAAACGTTGCTATTCCTGACATTCAAACACGGCGTGTGGTTATTTCTTCCTTACTTTTCCTTACTAACCAGTGTAATATCGAATCAAAACTTACAAACGCATACAATGCTTCCTTAAAATAGCAAGAATAAAGGGTCTTATCATAAAAATGTGTTTTATCGTCTTTGTTTATAAAAATTAAAACTGTCATTGGTACATGCACACATTAATTATGCACAAACAAAATAATCGCAAGAATACCTGATTTACCTTACTTACTCGTGATTACACATTTGCCTTTGTCGAAATCCATAAAAAGCAGGTACAAGCGTTATCACGAAGCTGATTTATCTGTAGGTACTATTGTCTCGGATGCACAATCGATCAAACTAAAACTCGTAAAAGGTCCACTTTAGAGGGTAATTCAGTTCTTTTTGTCTCTTTCGAAAATCGCTTTTTTATCTCCACAGTCGATGGTCGATTTTATCGTGATATAAATCCAGATAATTAAGTGGTGTGACAAAAAAATGGAGGCGCGATATGTTTTCGGCCCGTCGACTTTTATAAACTAGATGGTAATGAATGAAGTGAGATAAGGTGAAGGGATGGGTCCGACGGGGACTCACTGGCCCTTTGTCAATGGACAGTTTTGTGTTTAAAACGTGTGTAGGTTTCAGTGTGGAATGGATCACTCCCTTCCTTTAGTTATCTGTGTACGATGATACTCTGATAGTATCTTTCACTCCTTTTAATCGATTATTTGGAGTGTTTGACTTATGTATTTAATTAAAATGGGTAAAAACGAATAATAGTTGTATTAGGCGTACGGATATCTTTTAGATGATTCCATTTAAACTATCGCTTTCATATCGCTAACTCATACGAACCGTAAGCATTATAATAATGAACATAATTTTGCGAACATGGTGGAAAATTAACAAAAATTCTGACTGTGCGACCACGGTGCTGTAGATTGACGAAAAGCAGGTACATAAAAGCGTATCACATAATACAATTCAATAATCTCTCATATAATATATGCTTATCTGTCTATGTTTTGATGATAATTTATCCAAAATCTTACCAATTAACTAGAGACTTAATACAAAGTTTTCAGTTTTCAGTACACGCTCACCTGCTAGCTAACTCTTATCGCGATCTCCAATTATAATTCGTCAGTGAATAGTAAGTGGTACATTTCCACAATCCACACGGCGCAACCCGGATAGCCTCCTTAATATTATAATCTTATTCTAAACACAGAATACATTAAGGAACGATGTCGACCCAACTTGTTACGGGCTGGCGTCATACTTGAGGAATAATTCTTGGATGCTTTAGATATCACCTATCGGATTTAAGTGGAATTGTGGTGAATTTGTCCCTTAACCGTTTTGCGTTTGGAGTATTTCAATACTAACACAATGTATTCAATAAAATAATAATATCTTGTTACATTTTAAATTCAAACACGAATTAAAATTTGAAATAATTTGATCACTAGCTGGTCTCATCTAGCCTATACGTTAGCTTAGATTATTTGTCGATACATTTACAACTACCTTAATACGTGTAGCAAAGCTGTAGATGCCCTAGAAAATAAACAGACTCAGGTAATTAATGACCTGAGCGTGGCAAAAATGCAAGGGACCTGCAAGAAAACCGGGATTACTACAATATAGTAATTTTAGATAAATAAGTATGAAAAGCCTAGTTTTCCAAGGCGTTATTGACATTAGGAGTGACTGTTTCAACTCATGCATGGACCGCTATTATACCGTACGTAAGTGTACTCAAGGATGCTTCAAACAAACAATTATCTACGCGCTTTAAGTCATATATCCAATCCTGACAGAACGCGTCAAAGCAAAGACAGTATGCAAACAAGACAAAGATTACTAGGCGAGTATATTTGCACGCCGACCCGGCTTACGAAGCACAGGTAAACCACGCTGAACAAATACAAGTTCTTAATAAGCTGCCTACAAACGGATCAAATGAGCCCACGCTCAAAATGAACGAGGGGCTTATCACGCTTATTCGCAGCGGATCGCGATGTACGTAATACGAGTGTCAGGCCGTGTTCATTGTTGTTGAATTTGGTTACAAGTACGAGATCAGTGTTGTTGTAGGTATTAAGTCTATATTTCATAGAGAGTTTACCTTGTAAGTAAACGATAGGCATTTTGGTTATTGGATGTTACTCGGTTTCATCCGCGTAACTTTTGGAGTTGATGGATTTTAATAAAATAATGTACAAATATTATCTTAACATATGGAATATAAATATTTTTTTAAATCCTCTAAATTCCTTTTCATTGTTGTGTTTTGATGTTATTTCAAACACACAAACAGACAAACAGTAAAATAATATAATGTATTATTACTTATTCTTTAATAATTATCTATTTATCTGTTATAATCCCACTAACTTATTATACAATAACTATTCTTTTACCTATTTCACAATTAACTGATCATTTAAGGAACTAATAAAGAAGTTATCTAAAGGCCAGAAAATAATGGCTTCTTAACTAGCATATGAGACGACGATCTTTAGAGGTGCCCATCTTATCTATGTCTAAGCTAAAAAGTCTAAGCTATGATGCAAGAGAGATATTTCAAAATTGTTGTGGTCATGCTTTATTCTCATATCATTCTAGTGTTAATATTCGCGGTTTAATGGTATTAATAAAACAAGATCCCTTTTGTATGAAGGCTAATGTAGTATGACAGTGTAAAGTATGTATATGCGTCAAAATAACCAAAATATCATAATATCTTTTAATTAATATTAAGTAGGTACATTATTTTGTTATCTGTTTCTCTAAAGGACTATTTTAAAACTCAGTACGTAAGTATACATTTTTATTTTATAGTTATCTTTTCAGATTTAGGCATTGATTATATTGCTTGTAATTTAGACCGTACGTCTCTTTACAAACTGCAGTAATAGGTATTCGTTTGCCATTTCTATAAAAAAGATAATAATGATTTAAGAGAAAATTGATCTTAATGCTTAAAGACATTAGTCGGAATCCCGAAGCGTCCCAGCGAAATGTAACTGATCCCCGAAACTTGGAAACAGTCATCAACGCAGGTGTCGCAACTAGTTTATACGAATGGGATCGATCTGGCAATAACACAGCGCAAGTAGCGCAGTACAAGACACAATCAACGCCACGTGTACCCTCTCCCACAGGGTCGTGTGACATGTAAATGCATTCCCCCGGGCGCCTTAGAAAGCTCTTACTAGACACCTACCAATCCGATCAAATACAGTTCAGTGGAGTTGGCAAGTTTTGTAGGTACGTTCCGAGATGAATAATTGCTTATCCTGTCTAAGTTTGAATGTATATTC
The DNA here is from genome assembly GCA_018250635.1 of Telegonus apastus. NCBI lineage: Eukaryota > Metazoa > Arthropoda > Insecta > Lepidoptera > Hesperiidae > Telegonus > Telegonus apastus. The sequence continues at coordinate 6,441 of DWNY01001288.1, forward strand.
TCTAATACTTTGGCGTCAACCCATTATTGTCCCACCGCTGGGCACGGGGCTCCTCTCAGAGTGAGAGGGCTTTTAGGCCACAGTCCACCGCGCTGGCCAAGTGCGATTCATAGACTTCACACACCTTTGAGAACTTTTTTTTGTTTTTAAAGAACTTTCAGGTGTGTGGGTTTCCTCACGATGTTTTCCGTCAACGTTAAAGCAAGTGATAATAAGTAATAAGAAGAGGTACGCAATCTTAAGCACGCGCTTAAGATTAGAATCTCGGACCCCCCGATTGAGAGGCCGAGTTTCAACCATTAAGCTATCACTGCTTCTCTAATACTTATTTACGCATAAGTACTTATGTTACGGACTTTAAAACATTGTCGTAGTCAATCCTCAGAACAAATTTCAAAGTACAATTTATACTTTACCGTTAATTAATATACAATAATACAAGTTTATTCTCTAGGTTCATACATTTCTATTACCAAGATGTTGTCAATGTGAGATAACATACGATATTTAAAAAAGACAAAGGTAATGGAAATTAACAATTTGTATAGGAAGCGCCGTGGTGCGATTAAAACAACAGAAATTCAGTGACTAGTGTGAAAGAAATAGTGAAGTGTGAAAGAAATAGGGTTTTAAGAAGTCTTTTTAGACTTCTTAAAACCCGTACTGGACTGAAGATCTGCCTAAGTTCTGCCACTGATGCTTTGCTGTCCTTGATAATAAAGTTTGTATAAATCGTGTAAGAGCCTTACCACGAACTTCAATCTTTTCACATCAAAAGGAGCGCTTAACATTGGCGATATTAGGCAGAGATTGGTGTGGCGCTACTTCCTCTGGATTCGGACTATGACAGATTTCACCTTCTACAGTTGTTATATGTTTATATTTTAATTGAACGGCACAAAATGTTTTATTAATGTTTATTATATGTTTATTTACCGCGAAAATGTGCAGTTTGGAATATTAAATTCTATATGTACCTAGGTACCTACACACTTACACACAATATGGTGTCCGATGAAAAGATAATATTCTTGTAGATATATTAGAATATATTAAATTAATGCTATAAGAATGTAACGATTATTATCCATATTAATGATTATATTTTTGAAAATATCTTTTTTTACTAACTTTTTGGATTACGTCAAATATCGTTTGTAATTTCAGGTGTCGTGCAATCAACTTCATTATGTTCTGAATGTGGCTATTTTAAAATCAGGTGTACATACTTAGCTACAATTTCATATGTTGCATTAGTTCAAGAATATCGTAATCAATTCATATAGCTGTTTATTGCTGTTAATTGAGAATGAATCTCAACGTTCCCTAGACCGTTTCGGCTGAAAGTTGCGGGCTGGTGAAATAATAACACTGTTTTATCATCCTTGTAATCGGCTAAAGACATCAAGTAACGTAGCGAAGTAGGCAATAAAGGACTGTTAGTTTTTATTAACACAGAATTGCGTGTTTCGTTTGAATAACTAAGAAACACCTTGTTAAATACGGTTTGGAAACGGTTTACCACTATACCTTTGCATATGAAAATCAAACTGAGTGAAACACGCAAGCTAACAGAGCGAGTACAAATTATTTTGAGTTCTTTTCATTTGTAAACGTGTTATGACTTTGTTTCCATTTAAGCGCAATTAATGACTTTAGTTTGTTTGGTGGACGCAAGAAACGACTGGAGTCTATTATTTGCGACCAACCAACCGAAGATTAATAGTATTCGAAGTAGCTCTACATTTTATGTTTGCTTTCACGTTTTTTGTTTTAAGAGCTGTAAATTATTCTTAATAACCTAATTGTTCCATTTCATTTACCGATGCATACTCTACGGCAGATATATACTGTTATGTATGTCGCATAGAAAAAGGTTTACTTGTCATTACCTAGTTATAATTCTAGTAAGAAAAATATCAGCGAATTTGTATTATTACTTAATCGTATATTGATAAATTAATATGAAATGTAATTACGAAAATAAGAGCCAAACTCTGGATTTTGTATCTACTTACATCGTGTACATAAGTAGGTTCTTAATGTACAGGAGAGGTCGATGTTCCTACGCTATTGCATTTTAATGCGCCATTGCATCTTAGCAAAATATAAATTAATCCTTCTTTATCAATTAAAATAAAGACCACTGATATATTTGTCCTGTATTACTTTTTGCGTTAATAGAAAAATAGGTAGACATACTATCTGATAGTGATTGGTCATTGTCTGCTATAGACATTTGCAATTTTGCAACACAATAGGGGTCGCTAATGCGGGACCACACCTGGACACTAACTTGTCAAAGATAAATTATAACAAACTTGTAACATCTGACACATTCATCTTAAACTGTTAGATTATTTAAAGGTGGTAGAACAGTTCGTGGTTCATCGGCACCACCGCCACACCTTTTTCTGCTTAATAATAGCTAAGTTAAGCTCTGCTGTATTTATTATAAAGTATGGTAAAAACTCATGTAAGACTGTGATCTTATTTACGGTTTGATTCATCGGCGATTACTCCTACCAAAAGCTTTTACAGTCAAAACGAATGCTAATGAGTTTAAATACTAGGCAATGTAATAGCATAATTTCAAAATTAGTAGAACGAGAAGATATTTCCATCAAGGTTCGATCGCGGCTCCACCGACACGTCTGTTTCTAGTGTAAAAAGTGCTTGCGTTTCGGTGACAGATATACATAGATGTCGGTTAATTTACGAATGCGGCAATCATCTTACTTCTCAAATGTGCTAACGTATCGGGTTCAGTTAGAACCCTTTTTCTACACGGAGTTGGTCAATGATATCCATCGGCCACAATCACTAACCTATTCTACACCTTTGTTTGCTACTTTTTTGCTACAAAAAAAACCTGACTGCTAAAAATTAATTGACTTTGGTACCCAGATTGTTATGATTAAAAATATTTTGTCCCATCCGCCACCGTTTTCTCCGTTCACAGGCAGAATATAAAAATTGTATAGCCTATGTCACTATGACAACTGAAACTATTTTAACGAGACCCCCCAAATGTTAAAAGCTGGGCTGTGGGACAGGCCAAAGAAATGGACATACATACGCTCTAAAAACAATACCCCCTTATGACGCAGTCGGGCAAAAAAGCTATTTCTTGAACATTCGAAGCATTTCCCACATACAGCCATATCATTTGCGTTAATTGCAAAACAGCAAAGTTCCCGACGGCCTCTTATCGATACCATTTCATAAAAACCTCATTACTTCACTCGTATGTTAATTTTTCGTATGCGATAAACAAACTCGAACGACTGTTAACACATTCGACACGTGTATTCCAGATACCGCTCGTAGGTACGTCTGCAAGTATACACTTCCGTAGTACATTTTCAAGGCGTAGGACAAGGTTTTTTTAATTTGGGGGATTTTAGGGTACCGCAGCCTGGATTGAAGATCTTTTAGAGCGGATATAGTTGAAAAGACGAACAATAATCCAATTTTGGACTTGGAGGTAAATAGGCAATTCATTTTAAAATATGAGTGTACGATTAAATATATCTGCATATTAATAGACGTTTATTTAAATACGTTAGGTTTACTATATTAGGATAGGTAACAGCATTAATTATCTACTACCTTACGAATACTAATACCAGTTCGTTCTACAATAATTTCGTTAGGTGAGTACCAGTTACTGCACTAACCAAAGTTGCTGTTTTAATTATATAAAAATGGAGAAGGTAAAAACGTACTTAATTACGAGTAACACTAAATTAATACGCTCATAGTTTTTGTTTAACATAGTTTAAGCCAGTAAATATATGTCATGTGTCAGTACATGTCCGTATATGTCATTATGCCAGTGTTTAGAACGCGTACATGTCGAATGTACATGTAAGTTGTTATCATTATCATTCAATATTTGCGGAACCACTGACAATTTCTATCAATTTTTCTAAGTATCAGAAGATTAGCACTATGGGGAAACGAGGACAGATGCGTTGTTTTTGTGTATGCTTGTTTGTTTGATACGGCTACTTGACTGCCTTGGCGCTTGTCATTTTACATTTTTTGCTACTTCCCTAACCACTTCGAGTTCTGGAGGGGCAATAAATCTTTTATGCTTACGAGTATATGCAGCTTTAGGCCCATTTAAGGTTGCAATGTTTGTTTAAGCGATAGATGTTTGTTTTTAGAACGAGTGGTACAGATTTGACGTGAATATATATTAATAATTATGATTTACTTATATGGTAGATATAACCTTCTATTTAATCTGTCGCATCAGCGCCATACCTAATTAGGTTTTTGCGTAACTAACTATCTACATACTTTTGTACATACGTATTTCTACGCTACAAAAGTAATGTAACGCTGTTCTATTGCGTTTTTGCTGGAAGGTTTTCGCTTTTAAAGTAGTAGCCATCTGTAACCGAGATAAGTTAAACATTGATCTCCGTTGCTTTTTATTATAAACGTTCATGGACCATAAGACCAACTAGACAATTACCCCCTTATTACAAAACGCGGTCTAGTGCTAGTTTCGGTTTTAAACAAATGATAAACGCAATTTTTTATTACAAACGATAGTTTTGAATTTAATCCGGTATTATTTTGGTACTTAGTTTAAACCCACCCGTTGTAAATTTTAATAGTTTAACATATGAAGTCTAGGTTTAAAACTGGGTTTTGCAGGTTTTTTCTAACAAAGTGGTTAGACATTAGGTTCACTATGTATTCTATTTCTTAGAGAAATAATATTCACTATAAAAAATCACTTAACAGTTTAACTTGGTGCTGACCAAGTCCGGTCATTCGGTCAACTCAACTGCCTTCATCGAATGATTGATGAGCGAGCTAAACCAACAAAAAATGTTTTGTCTTAGATAATGAGCGTTGACTTTAATAATTAATGAATCCGATCCAGCAGATAAGCAGGCCTAATCGAGTATTTGATCTGGTTAACAATATGTTGTGCCAGTTTCCTATGGGGACACTGTAGGTACGTATATTTTAAGGCCGTGAGATATTATAGAAGCATTGATAGTCTAGGAGGTAATACAAAGTAGGGTACTCATGTTAGATCCTACGTTCAAATTCTAAGAATTCCTGAGTTTTTCAAGTTTGTATATATTACAAATTTATCATCACGTGCACTATGAAGAAAAAATCCCAATAAAAAATGTAATGTAAAACCGAATAATTTATAATATACATGGAACAGTGGTTGACATAAAACATAACCTTTAATTTTGATGTTATTACTAATGTATAATCCTTAGTGTACCTCCTATTGGTGGAAAACTATAGTCTAGAAATTCAAATGCCATTACCTATTTATCACACCTATATTTTATCTGTGACATTATTATTATTACTTTTTATCTTTACGATAATTATGATATATCCCAAAATCAACTTCGTAGCAGATACGCTACAAACAAAAATGGCGCCGGACCACGCATTGAGAAGCCGCGATAAACGCAGCAACCCGCCGCCTCTATCCTACAGGCGAATTCAATTAACTGTACAAGGCACGGGAGTAATAAATTCTCTAAACAATCAGAATTCGAGCCCTGGTAATATGTCCGCTCGCTTGCATACGCACTGCGGTGCCTCCGTTTAATCAACGAATATACACGATGTATCTACGACCGTTCCTCGACATGTGTATCTATTTGGTACGCTTTTTCGCATTTTCAACCCCGTCAGCTAAAAAGTGTTTTATGAAAGGCAAATGAGACTTTTCCAACGGAATTAGAATGAAATGAAATGTTTCACGATGATACATTCTGTTATTAAAAATCCTGTCACTCTTCTAGTATTTTTGATTAGATTAGGACTTACTTACTTATTATAATAAGTGAATTATAAAAGGCAGGTAAACTGGAAAATATCGTAATAGGAAGATAGATTTTAAAAATATTAAAGAAGATGTAGATTCATTCCAAAAACCATATATTTTTGTTTCACCGTGTTGTTTAAAACCTTCTACTTAGATAAACAATGAAAACACGGATAATTTAAACAAAATTCACTACCTTCAAACATATCTTGCAATTTTATAGCCACACGTCAATTTTCCCGCTACACTAAATTAGTCGCATCTTAAATCCACTTAGTCGCTTTTCCAACATAATATCTTTTAAGAACGCCACACACATACACTACAAAGCACGAGCTTATCTATCTCTAAACGCCATCAAATTGTAACAAAGGGATTATTCACGTAAGCGGATTAAACCCACACTCCTAATTTATGCCCGTAACTCGGCAACTCGGATCGCATTTCCTTTTTCTCTCAACTACAATGGATTTTAAAACTGCATTCTATGGAAATTACCATCCTGTGATGTTTACACGTCAGCGTTCTTGTACCTCCCATTGTGTTGAGGTCAAACTTAGTTTGTTGTTTTGATAAACCAAGAATGGTTATACAGTTAAAATGCGTTACTGTAAATGAATGTTGACATTTTTATGTTTATCTATATATTAATACGTGAAGCGAAAACTTGCGGTACCATTTTTCGAATATTCCGGGCACAGAGGAGTATGAGAGTAGGCGTACGGGAAAGATCATGCGGAGAAG
>DWNY01001289.1:0-13001 GCA_018250635.1 Telegonus apastus
TTAAATTTACTTTATTGCCCTTGGATCTAGATATCAAACGTTACAGTAAAATCTTGCAAAGTGGTAATCAAATCTAACGAGGTCCTCGTGAAAAACATGTAGGCCAGTAATCAGCAATAAATCCTCGAAAACCGGAAACCGCAATCCGCATTATAGCAGCATCATATATCCCAGCACTAGGAAAATAATAAGTTATAGTCACCCTACATTAGATGCTGTTGTGTGGTAAGTAAAAAGATACTTGTAACAACTTACGCATGGTGAATTTTCATTTTCTAAAGCTTAACTATTCCACATAAGCTCTCCATTGCGTTACGGGTTATGTAACGTTTATGAAAGGATATTTTATAAAGCAAACGTACCGGGAAACTGTTGAAAAATACTGCGATTTTTGTCGTGTTCCAGAGAATAAAGTTAAAACAATATTGTAAGCGGATTACGTAGCCGAATTCCATACATTTTGGTACTGCGGTAATTCAAATCACGAACTTTGTATACGCGAGAAAATAGTTATTCATAAAATTGAAGTAGCATGTAGTCCTTTTAAGTCACTGCTAGTCATGGACATTTGATATCAAAACTAAAGAGGACGGGTACTCACCCATCTGTGAAGCTTGGTCTTGTAAATTAGAACAAAGATCATTACATCAAAGTTCTATCCTATATAGCAAAAGGAGTGATAGTGGTGTCATTGACTTTAATTACTGTTAGATAAATTTTTCATGTTGTAGTTTCCGAAGAAACATCTTTGATATTTTTTTATTTAGGTATATTTATTTAATAAAACATCATTATGCACATATGTTAGTAAAATCGTTGATAACAATGTCCATTACACTAAACTTCATGGTAAACTGATAGAGAGCAAATAAAACTTAATAGTTGTTGCCTTAATACTAGTGCCGATATAGTAGTATTAATAATAAAAGTATTAGTAGTAGGCACGTACTACAAATTTAATAGGAATGGTTTCGATTGTTAATTTAGGTATTTGTGTTGTCCGTAGTCACAGACATACCACCTTTATAAAATTAACACATATATTTTCCATTGGTTAGCGTAAAAATATATATTTAAGTTCATGAAAGCTTGTTTAATAGAGAAAAATGGATTGTGAAATAGTACTGAAATGTTTTTTCGCGCTACATTTTTTTCCTGGCGTAAAGCTAAAACAATATTGTGACATGGTTCGCTCGCCGTCAAAATCTGCGGCTTTTGCAATATGTATAAGCTTTGAATTGCGGCAGTTTTGTTCATGAACTTACGAGACAGTCTGTTTTTATCTGCTAAGATTTACAGATACACATTTATTTTATAAAAAGAAACAAGTCACTTATATGACAACATAAGGAAAGTTATTTTATTAACAAAAATATTCTATCCACCATCTACCCATTTAAGGCATTAACCTATGTATATTGATTAAGACTAAAGTCACCCAGCATTGTACTGCACTGTTTTTTGTCGTATTTGATCTAAACGTGCAATGAGCGGCATGCGGTGACAATTGTGCTTTTGTAAGATGCATATTGTTATGATGAAATAATCTTTCGTCTCGTTTCTCCTTTTTTCCACTGTTCTGAGACGTTTACAACGACACTTCATATGTTAAAATCCGACAAGCCGTTTGGGCTGTAGGGAGTGCTAAAGAAAGGTACATACATACATATATACGCTCGAAAAACAATACCCTCCTTCTCGTGCAGTTTGGTAAAAATAATATCTAACAAAAGAAATTTGGTATAATGTGTTGGTCTACATTTAGTAAAAACCAAAGAGCAATGCGTAAATCAGCGATAGCAAAACGTATATAGATTCGTTCTTTTATAGATCAGTGCGGATGTGAAGGCTTCCAAGTTACCTTATTACGAGTGCTTACTTAGGGTTGCCATCGCCTAAATTGCTGACAGCGGATTTTAAGTCCTGATCTTGTGGGAGGAACTTAGATCTTTTTCCAGATACTTACTTTATTCACTTAGCTTTGAGTACCGGAACGTAATTCGATTTTGAGATTTTGTTAACTTAAAATTGATTTCTTCGAAGTTTTCTACATTCTTAAAAGTTTTGTACAAATATATTATCTTGGCTTACCCGAACATTTTACGGTTTATTTTTCGGATAACTTCAGGACGACCATCAAAAAAATCAAATCTGGTAAGTCGTGCGGATGGCAACCCTATACTTAAGGAATATTTTGGAACGTCACGTATCGTAACGTGTCAAGTGGAATTGACTGAAAGGACGTGTTGGGAAACGCTGAATCATAGATCGCCTACGGATCACGCATGTGTGGTGCTCACTAGGAAAGAACTTGGCTTCTGAAGAAGTGGTCTTGGCGTCAAGTGGAACAATCACGGACCAATGCCACAAATCAGTTTCGATTTCAAGATTGAGCTCCACTGTAGATAGTGCTCTAGCTAGATAAATCAGATCCGTAATAAACGACCAGATTACAATTTAAGCTAAAGAATAGATACTTATTAAATTTATTACTTATAAATTAAATTTGTAAAATTATTTGGAGATGTACACACAGACACCCTTATCCAGGGCATTATGTACCTTAATTGTGTAAAGGTGAGTATGAAGAATTGTAGATTACCGACGAATGCTACGTTGATTTCAAAACTAAAATCTTATGTAAGCATTAGAGTTTTACAAATCTACACAATATCTAAAACATATAACTAGCGTCGGACATAATTTATGGATGTAGTAAATTAATAGAATATTGTAGAAAAATAAACAAATAAACTTTCTATAAATTTTCTGCGTAGGTATACTGGGCAATTTGTGTTTGGAAAAATATCTTTCATAAAAAAACTCTTTAATAAAAAAAAAGAACTTATATCCTGTTCTTAAAAAGCCACACAATCTTTTACAAAATTCTTATTTTGTGTAGCAAATTTTAATGCAAAATCTAGCAACACTTTCCACTAAGAGCCACTAAGCCTGTGCACGTCTTGCTGCATAGTGCCTTAAGTCCCCCGCAAGCCACAAAGCCTGCTACTCCGCCACTAATCGCTAAGCAGTACATAAATCTTTAAACCTTTACAATCTAGGCACAATCTTACGTGTCCTTTATTGTAATGTGTAGTCTTTAAGAGTACCTATTATTAAGATGTTATTAAACTTTCTTAAGTGAATGTAGAAAGTTAAAAACATTATCTGATAGTTTATTAATGAGGACAAATTATGGGCTGTTATCCCAAGGTTTTCATGTGGGTACGTGTATAAGTTTAGTGTCAACAATTACATATGTGTTGATACTAAACTGTAAACACATAATTGTTGACACTAAACTTATACACGTCCGTGTACGTGTACGTATTTGTATCAATATAATATATTCAGATACAGATTCAAACATTATGTCGTAAGAAACTTATGACTTTAAGCTAGAGTTGCCCACGAGGAGAAAGAGAAACAAAATTAGGTTTTCAATAAGTACTTGAATACGTATTTATAGCTTTTTGGCATTTTATAAATATCATAACATTTAATAAGTATAATTTACGTTTCACAATTGACGATTTTTTTCCGAAATTAACATCTTTATGATTCTAATTATATTAGTATTTCTAGAATAAGTTACATAAAATTAAGTATGATACATGTCCGTATTGCTCATAATAATAAACATCAGCTACAAGGCACACGGGGTGTGAATTTTATGGTGACAATTCCTAGGACCCCTTGTTTACTGCAGCGATTATTGAGTAACGACCGGTAGGGCGGACAAAGCTATTGACATGACGTGAGTGATATTTGCTAAGCTCTTACTAACCTTGTAACAATATTCTAGTGGGATGAAATTAAATTAACAAGTGTTCTAATTTTTTGCATAAAATCCATTCAATGGTATATGATCGCTGGTGGACATCTGAAATCAAATTAATATAGAATACAGGTTTTATCTTAGGGACTTAGACCTTAGGATATTGTAGAGATGTGAAGAATATTAGCGTGCGGTTGAGGTGTTGAGGACAAATTAATATTCTTTATTTTTGATTAGTCGAAAATTCGTCCTAGTTTCCTAAGGAGCGTCTATGTTCCCTTTAAAGGAATTTATATCGCTAAATTCTACCTCAAATTAAACTTCTGTTCCTTTTGGTGAAAGGACTTATATTTTGTGGAACATTTACTGCGGACCCGGCATTTACGGCTACGTTTATTGAGTAACGACCTGTCGGGCGGGCTTGTATTGTTACGAGTGTGACATAACTGTACCGGATATAAAGTTTTATTTTAACCCGGAGACCAATGTACCTTGTTTGTGTGTGATTTTCACGCTTTGTAAAAGAGGTTATGATGAGCATTGTTCAATAATATTGAATGATTTCTATGGACAGATCAGCTTTACCTTTAAAGGTAGTAGAGCCCTTTGTGGTTCGACTGCGGCGACACTCCCGGCACACCTATTTTTGCCTTATAACAGCAGTGTTAAGCGCTGCCGTGTTCTGGTCTGACTGGTGTAGTAAGGGAGACATACTTATTCGAAGCGTTCCAATGTAGTCCTTAGGGGTTGCAACGCATCTATGAACTTCAGGTAGGACTGTGTTCTTATCTGGGGTTTATTGCAGGTGTCCATAGGCGGCAGTGTTCACTTACAATTAGGCAGGCTGCATGCTCGTTTGCTACTCCCATAACATAAAAAAAACTTGAGTTTTGCTACAGATTTCTATCCCTCAAGGCTAAGTTAACGCCTCGGTAAATATATTTATCTTACCACAGCCCTCAAAACAGAACACAGCAACATAACACTAATGTTTCCGGAATAGAACCGCAAACGGTTTTAACACTTTTGTATTATCCATATATATTCATTTTAAAATAACTGTGAGAATGTATCTACAATGCTTTAAAAGGAACATGTTTTGTAGGTATTTTAGTTGTTTAATATTCTGTGCCCCTACTTCAGTGAAGTAACTTCCTCTATCGGTACGTCTAACGTTAGGAAATTGTAAACCCCACGGCACCGAGCGTCGTAAAATTTTGTGCGCCTAATTTACATCAATGTTCGACCTTAAATTTTATGAAACCCTATGATAGTCTAGAAACAGATTAGATTTAGCTGCCTGTACCTTTTGTATGATGAAAGCATGTGCCGCGTTTTGCAATAAAAATATATTTTTATGTACTATAGTTGCGGTAATCTATATACAGATATGAAGTACCTAACATACAAAATGTTTGTAGGATATATCTCTATTTATTTTTAAGCGTGGCTCTGCCAGTATTTCAACGAAATGCATATTGTAGAAGGAAATATTTTTTATTAAATAACAGTCATGTTTTTTTTTTATCTTACAGTTTGAATCCCTGAAAGTGGTAGGTTTCTACCACCTTTAGGGATTCAGGTTTTATAACTACGGTTATACTGCAGAAGTACCACCGCCCTGTTTATTTCCGCTTAATAACAACAATATTAAAAAATAACTGTAGAGGTAATTAAGATTCAGGAGTGATTATTGAAATTAGTAATAGTGGATACAAAGTTCTTATATTAATTTAGGACCGGAATATAAATATATTTATTCCGCTCCAAAATTATTATTTTTAATAACATTATTAGGATTTATTTACTAAATTGTTTCTACAAACTTTTACAATTAATATCCACTTTCTCGAGATACAGAACAAATTTATTAAACTGGTGATAATATAAGTACTTCTTACAGCCCTAATATTTCTATGATCAACTGAATACATTCCTCAATACCACTCGTGAACGTAAACCTTAAGTATTGTGAGCATTTTTTCTGAGGAAGTTTGTTTGTGGAGACGAAGCCGCGAATGTGTCAATGTCTTGTTTATGGACAGTGATAAATCGGAAACCACGGACCTCTATTTCACTTTTAGCTCGACCAGTCTCAGTTTTTGTATCTCCGACACAAATTTCCTACGAAATGTAAGATACATCTGAGCTTTTTATCACAATCTGTGAAGCAAGAGGGAAAAGTAATTTGACTATGCAGACACATACCTACTTGTATATTAGATGAAGAACGAATACGTATTCATATAAAATATTTATTATATAACTAAAATTAAGACGTCTAGCTCCAGCGTATTCCGAATATTTTGATAATTTATTTGACCAAGTAGTAATCATACCTGTACTTATCAGGTACACTATCTAAAAATGACTATCAACAAATCCACAACAGAAATCCTATTTCGGATTATAATTGCAGATAATCAAGTTTTATACGTTAAGCATAAAATAATACTTACTCAGTAAAAAACGTGGTAAATTTTTAGAGAAAATATATTCCTGAGGGCTATACGATAGTAATGGACTAAGTAAATGATTTTGACCATATTATATTTGGATTACACAGAAGAAATATCTAATTAAAGTACGTACGAAAAGTACTTGTGCATACTCTGAGATTTATTTAATAAAAGATACAAGGGTTTGACAAGCAAGTCAAGGTTGTAATATTTGACACAAGAAAGAAACCCAAAAAGACAAATGCCTGTCTTATTATGATATACAATATAGGATTTTCTTTGGGGACTGTTACGGATATTTTCGTCCTCACGAAATAGCCTAGCAATCCTGGTACTGGATATAAATCTTGTATAAAGTTACTCTTCCGTTATATTACTATATTAGGAAGTGGAATATTGAGACATATAACAAGTAATTGAAATAATGTTGTATTTTAGTTAAGTAACAACGAACAAGTAACTGAACACCATAATGTTAATTGTTTACAAAAAATATATTTTGCAACTTATATACATTCCTTAAGGGCAAAATTATGTAATTGTGTTCTTTAAAGGTAGTGTTAATTTTTTTCTATATAAAGGCTAGGCTGTAGAAATAGAACACATAGCATAAAGACGGACAAAATGCGTCGTTTCTAAGCATACATTACCCACTTAATAGATTCATTACAGTGATGCCAAGTAAATTGGAGGCAGCGGTACTTAATAGTGGTATTTAACATAAATTAGCGTAGCGAGCTAAAATGGCGTGCATTGCATGTCGGGTCTGTGTGGGTTGGCATCGGGCTCCGATAGAGCCAGCGCGCTGCCAAATAGCCCCGCCGCTTATCATTCGGATTACGTAGAGCCACGCTATACTCATATAAACGAGCCATAATATTATATGTATTGTCACCCTTATATTGATATATACGAATAGTTATTATGTACCCTGTACAGTCGATGAAAATAATATAAGTGTCATTATTTCTCCAAGAATGTTACTGCTTTGTATCAACTAAATCTCGTAAGCAGATAATTGATAGACACAAAAATGTATATTTGTTCATCAGTAGGTATGTACTTATTAATATTTATTATAGAAATACTAAACGGAATCATATCTTAAACCATGTTCAAAAGCCAAAGTCATGCAATATTAAAACTATAAAAATAATTCAAAACGGCATACATTCACGGATACTCGGTGACTTCTTTACTCTAAGCTGGAATGCCGCATATGCTATAACACAATAATTATTTTGTGCTGACATTGCTGGCGTAAAAATATTGGAATTTAAGCAGTAGAAGCCTATAAATGAAATTCTCACACCAAATGTGCTCTTAATAGATTCATTACAGATACTTACACCAAAGCAATTTGTAAGGGTATTTAACATAAATTAGCGTTGTGAGCTAAAATAGAATGCATTGTATATCGGGTCTGTGTGGGTTGGCATCGGGCTGCGATAGAGCCAGCACGTTGCCAAATAGCCCCGCCGCTTATCATTCGGATTACATTGATTACGACGCATAACATACGCCCAATATGTAGAATTTTTAATACATTACTACGAATGTATGAAATAGGTATGTACACAATATGCTGATGAGTAATCAAGTTAAAAGATTTATCTTACGACAATTAATGTAATGATAAATGCTAATGACCAATGATGTAATGCTAGAATATAGTTGTTTGCACGATAACAAGTAAAAATTACCGTTGCAGCACACTGTGCCGGCTTTTATCTGATCTAAATCTGGTATAAAACTTTGTACTATTCAGTTGACAGTTCAAAATAGTTAACTCTGCACCAATGGCACGATGCTTCACTGTAAGTAAATTTTGTTTAACCATAAACGCCAAATATCCGTTCCCATTTTAAATAAACAAAATCATACATAACAAAACAGTTTGCGAACAAGCACAATAAAAGTTTTGCCTTTTGATATTCTCGTACTAGGAATCCTATATGGGTTAGAGCAAATACGACGGTGCAAACTGTATATTGCCCGTAGCCGAAACTCTATGCAAAGTGATTCCGATTTCACATTCCTACCAAATGTTACCAACAGAATTTGTTTCCCTGCCGTCCCGTCGTTAATTCACACTCATTTCATCGACGCTTCTCAGACCATACATATGAAAATTCGTATAGTGATTGTCCACTGAACATCATAAAATGAACATGGAAGAGACAGTAAATTCAAACGACGCTGTATTTTATATTCGGACAAAACGAATAGCGGCAGTCAAAATTAACGCAGTGGTCAAAGCGCTTTTCCACGCTGTTTTATGCGTCACGCATCAGATTTTCAACGGTCATACTATAACCTATCTTCATTTCAGCAAAAACCGATTTGCAGCGGATGCATTCATGATGCAATCTAGTGATAGTGCATTTAAAATTTTTGCCGCATATTTTTTACAAAATCGTAGGATTTTTCCAGGCCAAGGCTTCTAAAGGGAGCCGATGACTTGGAAAGCATTGGTCTCCCGCTCGATTTGCACTGCAAATTGATTTTTTATAGCGATCGGGGTTCTGTTTCTAAGCTTTTTGTTTGTCATCGCTTCTGCCTTGCGTTGATAAATTTCCTTTTGTCGTTGTCTAGCGATATCGGGAGCTTACATACCAAAACTATCTTGTTAATATGGAAACGCTAAAAAAATAGTTTTAATATTTTTTGTATAAAGAAAACATGTTGTTTAATTATTTATGGCTCGGACAAAGGTGATATCATTCTATTACAGTTGGTTAGTGGTATACACCACACCAAAATTAGCATGAACCTCCCCTTATTTTAGTGGCATCAAAATAGTGATACCGTCGCGTCGCTCTCAAAGGCTTGCGGTAATGAATTTCGTAGCTTTTCGTACCATATTTATGAATACTAGGTATTACTGAATACGATTATGGTAAGCCACATAAGTTACTCGCAGTGACAAAACCTAATTCATATTTAATTTTCATATTTTGGTCTCGGAATCTCACAATAATTTCTGTTTAACTTGTAGTTAAGTAGACACAATTGGATGTTTGTTTTAAATATGTTTTACATCCTAAGAAAGAAGTGGGCAATGTAGACAACAACGGTAACATCAGATTGGTAGATTTCAGATGGTTTTAAGAACTTTGTGAAGAATTCTCAGGCACGTAAACCGACAGATTTTCTTACGATGTTTTCCTTTACCGTTAGTATAAGTGATAATTTTGGAATGCGTACATAAAACGAAAAAAATGAAAGTTTACGGTAACTTACAATACGCAGATTTTTAATAATTACACATTCGAATTAAGCCTAACGTAATAACGAAATTCAACCTATGTGTTATTTTGTTAAGGTGCAATGGTTAGTTTAAGGTTACGGGTTTAAAGCAGACTGTATATAATGTTCAGCTTGAAACCATTCTAGTTTATTGCGGGTTGAAATTTCGCTCCAACGCCTGCACTGACAGCGCAGGATGTTGGTTTTCCGCTGAGCGATTGGTATTTAACTTTAGCTAAACGTTGAAATTTGAGAGTGCTTCTGGGTAAAATATCTATGAACTCAACATTGGTGAATTTATTGCGGTATTATTCTGGAATTTAACTACGAGATAACGTGGAAATCTAGTATACAATAGGCATCACAGTTTGTGTACTAACTGCATAATCGTGAAAATATAACGCGTAAAGACATAACATATCAGATTTCTGAGTTAATTTACTTCATTAAATTACTTAATAGTATGTAATAAATAGGTAAATCGATAGCGAAAAGATAAAATAAACTAAACTTGGAATACTCTAAAGAAAACTTAATTTCTTAAATAAAGGTCGTCGTTAACCCATTATTGTCCCACTGCTGGGCACGGGTCTCTTCTCAGAGTGAGAGGGCTTTTAGGCCTTAGTCCACCGCGCTTGCCAAGTGTGAATTGGTAAACTTCACACACCTTCAAGAACTTTTCTTTTTTTTCTCAGGTGTGCAGGTTTCCTCACAATGTTTTCCATCACCGTTAATGAAAGTACTTTATATTTAATAAGCTGGTACTAAGAACTCTATACTTACACTTTATATACTTAGCTGTTTCTAGTATTGTGATCCCTTGTATGATCTTCCAAGGTGTCGCTTCCTGAAGTCGGAGTATAATCGCTCTTCTTTGCCGAGCTGCGCACTTGCTTTATGTAGAAAACTTTTGCTGTTTAAATCTCAAGGCGTCTTTGTGTAATGTTTCAAAGTATGCGAGGGAGATATACTTGTACCTATTTAAAGTTTGCTGAGAAATTGTTCTAAAATTGTTTTTTATTTGAATTTGGTGTACCTATTCAATTCAGAATTACTTAGCGTACTATGGAGTTATATTACTGATTTAATAATAAAAGTACACTTAGATAATATTGTGCATTTATATCGATTACGATAATTTATGTTCAAGATCTTAAAGTACGAGTAAATAAAATCATTGAGACAAATCTGGTATATAAGGTGACTGAATGATTATTTTCATTGAACATACACAAACGCCTGTCGATTTAGTATTAGCTATACGGCGGCAAGGACCAATTATCATCATACATAAAATAATTACTAAAAAGTACATCACTACATACATATATTCAGCTTCTTCGCCTTATAATGATTGTAAGTTTTAGAGATAATGTAGCCTTCTTTAGTACCTATCGCTTTCCCAAAAATAAGTTCTTTATTCGTCGCGTAGATACTTATATTTTTCTTTAATTTACAAAGGGGATATCTTAATAAGTCCGAAACAAGAGGTAAAAGATAAGATAAATCAAATTGTTATCTTCCGTATTGTTTCCATTAACGCCTGTATGTGCAGCTAAACTTGGGTACGCAATAAACTTGTGACATAATCACAGCGACGTAACTTCGCGCGAAACTATCTTAACAACAGTTAGCTACGGCTTTCGGGTTTGTCTTTTACGTTTTGGTTTCGTTGATTCGGATTTTTATTTTTAATTTTGTCTATAATGTCATTTTGTGAGGGTTTGAGCCCTGGTAGCTTGGTAGCTTGGTACATCGATTTAGTTCAATTAAGGAACCATGTTTATTGTTCAATTAATTGATTTTAATTTCCTCAGCACTTTTGTTATTAATTATTTGTGCTTATTTATAGGACAGTGTTTTATCCATATATTGCTGATAATATAGTATTGTTATTGTCCCACTGCTGGGCTGGAATTTGCTCTGAGTGAGTGGGTTCTAAACCATAGATCACCATGCATGCATTTGCCTTCACTATTATAGTAAGTGGTAACAAATTGACAATGCACTTAAATGTCGGAAAAAGTTATTAATTATACAAAATTTTACTAATAATATTAACGCTGTTTTTATAAATCCATACTAGAACATTTTATAATGTGAGTGCTATAAGATATGTAACACAAACACTCATATGCAGAATAGAACTCTTAATTAATCAGTTATATGACTGCCTGGTCAGCAATCGAACCTAAAAACTTTTATATACCAGACTGGTATGTTCACCACTGAACCACGGTCAATTCACTCGCATTACTCATTGTCATTGAACGGACACAAAAGAACATTTGACCATTTTACTACTGGCTAACCCACGTTTTAGCCATTTTGAAAAAAAAAATTCAGTGTGTCAAACTAAGTGATAAGAATCAAAATGTATACGCTGGTAAATTTGTAGGTATGTCAGGATCCATAAAAATACAATTTAGTTTATAAGCAAATACATTATAAGGTATATATGAGGAGCAAGGGATGGCCCAAGAAACCGGCAAAGGAAGTGAGATGTGATTTATCATCGGCCATTGTCACGCGGGGGCAATTGGCATTTCTTCTCGTATCACATATTTTGGGTGATATTTGTTTACTTATACTTTAGTCAGTGTAACGAAAAAGGCTTTTTTAGTTAATTTCAACCAACTTGCTACTTCTATTCGTTATCCAGGTACCATGTAAAGTACGAGAGGAGCTACTTCAAACATGAATCGTGTTTTTTGTAATTTATAATTTAAAGTTGCCGAAGCGCTGAACAATAATAATACTGTTTAACATATCCGTAGAAATGTAGCGCTTGATTTGGTACAAAGGGGTATGCATGTCATCGGCATAAGACTATGAAAAGAGCGGCCAGCTACAGCTGCCGCAGTTGAACGGTTTTGTTGGTATAACAGTGGTATGCAGTGTCTTCTCTAGTACTCAGTACATAGTATTTCATTGTTATTTTCTCCTTTTTGTAGAGTCCATATGATAGGCCTCGGATGGATTTCTGCCCAATAATTTTAGTGTTTGTGACATTCAAATTTAATAATTTCTTATATTTTACTAAGATATGAAGTATATGTATACTGTACTAGCAGCATATTATTATTTTGTTCTTTAAAACTATTTTCATTGAATCAACTTAGTTGAAATTGTATTTAATATTTTGTATTCTCGTTGAAATTAAAAGTATTCTACAGTAATTTTAATTGATTAATAAACTTTTTCAGAGTATACATAGCTTGTAAAATGTAGATAAGTCATATATGTTCAAAAAATGACACATGAAATAGGTATAATAAGTAGCCTTATTTTATCTGAACTTATATACATATGTACATACATAAAGTACGTCCCTCCGATAATTATACATATGTTCGTCCCTTTTTTGTGCATTTACTTACACGTGTTGTCCTACTTGCTTTTTTAACTATTAATTAGTGTGTTGTTATAAAGTAATCTTTGTAAAGTAGTGTGTATATCACGTGATGAGTGCCATCAAAAATGCCAATTGTCTTATTAGTAACCTTTCTACGTGT
>DWNY01001290.1:0-13000 GCA_018250635.1 Telegonus apastus
GGAACATACTTCATCCTTGTCCAGGAGTGGGCGTAAACGGCTGCGACACAGTTTATACTTTTGCAGTTGTACAGTGTAATAAAATGTTTATATGTTCAATAAAAATCTTTGAATCTTTAAAATCTTAATCTTAAAATCTTAATTAAGGCTTAAATTATATAAGTCTATAACGCATCTGTATGCCTGTAAATTATCGTACAGCCATTTCTAATCAACATGCACTCTGTGGGCGAGAGCATATGCGATTTTTATTTAATTGAAAACCGGTAATAGGGTTGTACGGTCTCTAAATAACGTTAACGTGGAGTGCAGGCTGATTATTTTGTTGAATAGCGGTGCACTTTCCGTTTTAATTAAATTTAAAACAGGGGAGTCGAAACGGCGTTTAAGGGAAGGGAAACGTAAGCCTTTTATTTTGACCATACATGTATTTTCATTTTAATATGATTTTAAATGTATTTTATGAAATTGAAGTGGTGTGCAGTATGCATTCCATCTGGTGTTACTACTAAACAATTACATATATAATCAAGTCTTGAAGACGATAAATCTTTGAATCCTGGAGGCCACACGGCCACATCTGTTATACTGTCTTGTAGTGGCATGTAATTCATCTGATGGTAAGTGCCACTGCCGCCCATGGCCCTCTATAATCAGTCCCAGAGAAGATCTAACTTTCTCCCTAAGGTTGACTACAGATGCGTTGCTACCCCTGAGGACTAAGTTTGTCTCTCATACCCTTCAAACCAGAACCACAGCAGCGCTGCACTGCTCTTATTAGGCAGAAATAGGTGGAACTCGAAGCTATCCACTTTAGTTCTTAGGAGAAGTAATGCATCGGTACCACTTATTTACTCCTTAAAACAGCAGCATCTCGGACTTTAGGTAAAGCTTTGGTACAATCACATTCAACCACGAAATGTCCCTTAAAATTTAGTTCCCAGTAACTATTCTAGAATTCAGTTTTGCAATATTAAACTAACAGTTAAGTAACGTTCGCAGCTACCTATCTCTGACCTGAATAGGAGACAGGGCAACCTCTTTGTTCTGTACAAGAGGCGCCTGTATTCAGTACAATTTGTAGGGACTTTGTACATCTTGGTTTGTTGCAACCATAGAATTAAGAACGTATAGACATGTTCAACACGTTTTTATTAAAAAGTAAATGGATGAAATAAGGAAGTAAATCTGACTGCATGACCTCCTTTATCTATCTTTTTATGTCTATCGGTATTTTAATAAAAAAAGAAAAATAATATTGAGGAATGCAGTTATGTCGGCTTGCCTATTCAAATATGCCCATGAATAGTTTCCATTATTAATATGTTCGTAATGTATCTATTTTGTTATAAATAAATCTGCCATTTCTATTTGTTACAATTTCTATGGTCACTATCTTGATGGACGTACAAATACCATCTAAACTGAAATACTGAGTCGGAATATTTATACAAGCTATTAGTTTCATTCAGTTACGCAAAGCTACAGCTTAGCTTAACTGTAGAGACAGGTAGACAGGTAGGATTCTAGTCCTATGCATGTTTAGTGACTGAGTTGGACCGTCTCGGATAAGTATGTCAGTATCTACTATCAATTGCAAGGTCCAATCCACAATCTAATATGGTATTCAATCCACTAAGCAATTCATTTTCAAATCAAATCAATTCTATCTATTTTACTACAGTCCTATCCTATCTAATATGCAATGTATGATTCAATCCATTATCCCACCCTTTTTCCAATCCAATACCAAATCGTTCAATCCACTCATTCTGAATGTATCCATAGAATAACAGTTATACGGCAGAGTAGTCTTATTAGATGGCTTAAGTTCGAATAATCCATGCTTTGGCAAGCTCCAGTGTTTGCCCAAAGTGATGTTTAAGCCCTCAAGTGGGTCAAAGTTTGTCAAAGAACACTTATCCCATACACGCCCCTTCCGAGTGTGTTGATTAATTAAATTAAATGCTATAAACAAGTTTTGAGTATTATTCGGGTCGGAGACGATAAACAATTATTATTTAGTTTAAATAGGCTTAGTGTTTAAATTATGAAATATAAATAAAAAGTCAATTGAAAGGGTTATTGTATAATCTGCCTGTTGTTAAAGGGAGCTTCTAGGATTGCGGGCGGTAAGAGTAGGAGTTCGAATCTGGTTAGCGACCCTCTAAAGGACGGTGGTATGTGTGGTCGCAACCGTCATAAACATCAGAATACCGTCAGAATGTATCAGTACCGTCATAAGCTTATCAATAAATTCCATACAAATCGTGCATTTTCTCGGGTTGTGGTTCACAATATAATCAATCTGTACCAAATTTCACCTAGATCTGTTCAGCCGTAGTTAAGTATCTGAGTAACAATCCATCCATCCATCCTCACATACCTGCACTTCATAATATGCGTAACATATGCCAATTACATGGAGGTAAACAAAACTATACAAACACCCAAGCGGTACCACATGCCTCTTGGGGCAAGCCTCATAATTCCCACATCTTGGAAACTGTCATCAAAATAATTCGGTCTACCATGGATCAAAGGGCGGAAGTCAAATAGTTTGGTGCCAAAGATTAATGTTATGACAGACAGTTCAATATTGCCTTATACATAGTTGTATCAATATAAGGCGCCCATTTAATTATATAAGGCGTTTTGAAAAAAATCTGAACTGGAAGATCTTTGACTAACCTCATGTAAGACACTAATTGGGGTTAGTGTGTAAAATGTATTCATCGAAAACAAAGAGAGAACACATGAGGATATCCTACCTCTCTTTTTCGCATGTGTGATTAGACAAAGATAAGTAAGGTGTCTCTCCTCTTCCCTCTCATATTATTGGACACGCGCTGTCACCTGCCTAGGGCTCCCCTACTCTAGTATGATAAAATCACACAATTATCTAAATAGATGCTTCATATGGAATACATAAGTATTTAATTTGAGTTAAATTCAGAAAGTGTGGATTACAATAAATGCATTCGGTCCATTCAGAGTCACTTCATGACTTGACATTATCTTATCTACGAGGGATGGAAATGACGTCACAGACTGTCATCTCTTGGTCCGTTACGATCTAGATTATAGTTTTTAGGTCTACCACAAACTCTACGATATATCTCGTTTCTAAATATTAAAACATATGAAAGTCATAATATATATTAAAGTTAATATTAAAGTAACTAATACGTAGGGCCCGTATATTTTATTTCTTTACTTAGAAAACCAGAAAATATATAGACCCTGATTTGAAATCTGATACACTGAATACTTTCCGCGTAAGGTCAAGTTATTCCAAGAAACCCTGAATATTATCTGAAAATATTATTTAAGGATCGAAATAAACCGAATCTTGTTCTACAAAAACAATTTTTTGTTACGATATTATATTATTTAATGGTGGTAGAACTCATGTGGTTTGACTCCTGTGGCACCACTGTCACACCTATTTTTGCCTCATAACAGCAGTGTTAAGCGCTGTTGTTTTCTGGTTTGAAAGGTGTGGTAAGGGAGTCATACTTATTGGAGGCGTTCCAGTTTAGTCCTCAGGTGTAGCAACGCATATGTGGCCAACATTTTGAGCTGCGATCTTATCTGGGTTTGATTACAGATGTTTATGGGCGACAGTTGCTTACCATCAGGTGGGATGCATGCTCGTTTACTATTTCCATAACAAAAAAAATGGAGTAGCGTGGTGGAGTACGGTGCACGCGTCCATCAGTTTTGGGAAGAGACTCATGACCAGAATTGGGACATAACAGAGCTCGGGCATTCAGCAGGTCACTTTATAAGAACAACTTTTTGTTTCAGTTTAAAATATTGCGCTTAAAAGTTTAAAAGAGATTGAAATAGGTGAAAAGCTGGTTACCAAAAGACGATCTTTTGAAACTGTTTAAAGCTTATATTTATGTAACCCCTATTTTGTGTATACCTGCTTGACATGATTTATACTGAAGATGTCGGCATCCAAGACTCTTTCATCGCTTTCGAATTATATACCAACTTAAATTTACGAGTGGAAAATGAACAGTATAAAAATGACGAAGTAATATTGAAAAGATCTAAAGAAATAACATTTAAAACTTTAATGTATGTAGTAGACTATGGAGGATTGCAACGCTGGTCAAATGCGTGGTTGGTAAGCTTTTGAAAATTTTTTTGTTCTAAACTGACTAGAACAAAGGATAGATCAAAACTAAATGGGTTGTTTCAATAAAACCTTTTGAACATAAAGTACTGATTATTTTTTGCTAATACAAATATAATAAACCAACAATGTACATAGTATTCCTAGTATGTGTCTAAACGGGCATTCGATTTTCAGCGATCATTGAATTTTATGGATAATTAATCATTACAACTATAAAATTACAGTGTTACTCGCAACAAGATACCTACTGTTCTTTTATTCAAGAATGTAGTAAAACAGCGCTCAGAAAGGCTAAGAAATAATCGGTTCATTCAGAATGATCATCCAATTATACATTAATATCTTTCTCCAATAGTTTTACATACTTCCACTACAGTAGTAACAAACATGCATATAGTCCACGGGACAATAAGTGGCGAATGCTGTCCATGAACCATCTATAAACAACCCCAGATAGGTTCAGAATCTTAATTGAAGCTACAGTCGCATTGAGTCCCTGTTGGTACGCCTTGGATGAAATCTTTTTGGAAACGAAACTCAGTGTTGTTTAAATGTGTGCATACGTACGCCTCATTAATTGCATCGCATAACTATAACTAATTGCATATACCGACATTATTTCACAAAACTAGGGTTATTTGAGCCTTCAACGGAGATTTAATTATTTGCAACAAAGCTATATCATTACCTATATATAAAGTAGAAACGTACCAGCATCTCTCTAAATAATAATCCAAAAATATAATTCACGTAAACATCAGACCAATAATACGAATATTCTGCTTATTTCACTGCGCTGCACACTATAAAGTGCCGGCTACAAAGGCATATTCAAACAATCTAACTAAACGGTCCACACAAAGCATTGCATTGTTACTTATCCTTGTAAAGTTGCCTCGGTTACCTACAAACCTTAATAATACATACAAAACTTATTATGCAGGTATTCATGTAGGCGTTTATTTGTATTTCCCATTGTATTATTTGTTATTGAAAACTTCTTTCTACCCAATTGCGTCAGAGTAATGTTTTTCGAGCGTAATATGTATGTCCACTTTTGGCTCGCCCCTGGCCCAAACGGCTATACGGATTTTAATATATGAGATGTCATTGGAATTGTCTTAGTTTTTACAGTAATATAGACTATACAATTACTAAATATGGCGCCTGCAAACGGAGAAAAAGGGAGGGGGTGGAATGAAATATTTTTGTATCAAGTGGGTATCAAAGTCAATTTATTTTAAGCAGTCGTTTTTTCTATAATAATTATAAAATGTGCAGCTATTCTAACAAGGTAAGTACTTACTACCTTTGGATTGGAGTAGATTGAACTCTTCTGAATATTATATGGAGGTAACAAACAAGCACGCAGTCCACCTGATGGTAAGTGACCACTGCCGCCCATGGACATCTGTAACCAACCCCAGAAAAAATCAGTTTTACCTGAGGTTGGTGAAAGATGCGTTGGTATTCCTGAGGACTAAGTTGGAACGCTTCGAACAAGTACCTATGTCTACCTTACACCCTTCAAATCAGAACAGTAGCTATTGTATACTGCTGTTATTAGTTGTGACAATGCTGCCATTGGAGTCAGGCCACAAAGAGTCCAGAAACCTTTAAATCTTCCACAATTATACCCTTACTGTTATAAAAACAAATAACGGTTTTTCATCCTTACCTATCCCAACATCTCCGTTACACCATGGTCCGACACATAAACCCAATAAGGAGTCACGTAAGCTCAAGTCAACCTGAAATACAAACATGTGGGCCTTGACGCATCGTCCGATACATCGCCGGCGACGTGACTGGCGTGGTAATGCTGGTTCAATGTGAATGTTGGATTTGAAGTGCAAAACTGATGAATATTTAAGTTTAGATACAATTTAAAATTGTTAAAGAATGGACATCATCTGTTGCAAGTTTTTTTTATAAGATAGAACTAGTAAACGAGTAAGCAGTCCACCTGATGGTAAGTGGCCACTGCCGCCCATGGACAGTTGTTATTAACCCCAGATAAGATAAAAAGCCCTCAAAAGCGAGGCTGCCCCTAAGGACTAAGGTGGTACGCTTGGGATAAGTGTGTCTCCAAACCAGAAATACCGTATTACCACACCCTTCAAACTAAAACATAGCAGCGCTTAATACTGCTGTCATAAGACAGAAACAGGTGTGGAAGTGGTGTAACCGGAGTCGAAGCACAAAGGGTTCTATTTTCAAGGCAGGAATAAATGTAGTAGAAGTGTCTAGGTGAAATTCGATCGCAACAAAATTCCAGCTTTATAATGTAATTAACAAGTACGAAGTAAGATAATTATTATTGAACTTTCCCAAAAAAACTATTTACCTACCAATAACAGCTACGATTAAAATAGACCTAATTTAAAATTGCAACGTATAGGTACGAGTACCTCTCGTACTCGTACCAACTAAAAAACTGTTCAACCGTTTGTTTTTTCAAAATCTATTCAAAGCAAAAAGTGACAACTTGTTTCACTCAAAAAGGATTTTCGGAACGATTTTTATTGATCAAAGCCGAATCACGTTTGCAATAAAAATCTGCGGACGCGTACCTCTGTGACGAACTCTGAAACATTTCATTAATGTTACTGGATGACAAACCCATCTTTTTTTATTGCCTATATTGTGTTACTTTGCCTTTCACACACGAGTTTAAGCCAATCAGCCCAAACTGTAGAGTTCAACTGTAATTTTATGGCCAGTTATTTTGTCGGATTAAACCACTAGGTATACCGTTATGATTCTAAAATTTGATACTTGAGATACGCGCCCAGTAGTGAAACAATAATGAATTTATCATGGACTAGCAGTGCTATGCGGTTTCACCCGCGGTTTTCAAAATGTCTATCATCGTAGCCGACCCGGTGGTTCTAGGATTTTTTTTTGGGCTGGACGGATCAAGCCTTTCGCTTGATTCAGCCGACGGAAAAGAACCTCAATTAGGCATCTTAAGCCTTTTGGTTGTTGATTTCTGCCGTTTTAAGTGCTACTATCTTTTGGTCTAAAGGGACACATTCTTATCCGATGCGTTGCAATTAATTCCACATAGGTAACAACGCATTTATGGCCAACATCAGATAAGGCCGCTTAGCACCATGTGAACTGCATGCTTATTATATTTTTATGTTTAAATATTATAATTTATGTTCCCTACCTAACAATAGATTTACAAACGTCTTAAAATACGATCTAGACTAAAAAGAACAACCTCCAGGAACTTCTTTTCTTCTATCCAGCACCGCCATTTTATGTAGAAAACAACGCTCCAATCCACTTTTGTAAACGAGTTCTCTGTAATTTAGCTAGATACAAGTCAAATTTGTTTGAAACCTTCCTGAATTATATAACACTCGAAATATAGGTCCGCAAAAGTTTGCATTCCATCTCCCTGGCAGCGCTCATTTTAAATTCGGCACCGTTTCGTCTGCTCTTTCAAAAAATCTAAGTAAGTATACATGGTAAAAACTAACTTTTCTCTGAGAAACGCACATAGCTTCGGTCAATTTATTTAGCTAAGGAAATGGGATTTTTCAGAGAGCAACACTGTAAGTAGTTTTAGACTTGACAGGATAACGTTATTACTACATGATACTTCCATTACGCCACCAAAGAGTACGTTTCTACATTTTTAGAGTAGAATAAACAAAATCTTGATTAAGTACGCACCTATAAACAAAATACATAAGAAAGCTAGAGTTGGTACCTATTTGGATCGCGATCAGGAAATGAGTAGGTAACTGTTAGGTACTGACACTGGCGTGGATTATGACGAATGGGTTTGCTTAGCGGTAAACACGCTGACTTGTGTCTTCATGGCATTTTAACTCAACAAGGTTAACTCGACGCCATTCTGTGACCCGCTCAAGAGAGTGCTTAATTTTTTTAATAGTCTAACCTAGCAATAAGGCAGAAATGCTACCTGATGGAAAGTAGTCATCGTCGCCCGTGGACATTAGCAACACCAGAGTCGCCAATGCATCGTCGGCTTTGACGGAGAGCTCTTTTCGCGCCTTTTCTGAAGAGTCCCATATCATAGCGCTCCGGGAATGCTTCGGGAGGAAATTCATTCCACATCTTGCATGTCCGTCGCAAAAAGGAATGTGCAAACCGAATTTCTTATACGTTCTTTAAATATAATATTGAGTTACAAATGAGCATACAGTCTATCTGGTGGTAAGCTGCCACTGCCGCTCATGGACATCTGTAACCTACCGCAGATAAGATCGGAATGCTACCCGCGGTTACCCACAGATGCGTCGTTATCCGACTAAGTTGGAACGGAGGAATAAGTGGGTAGGTCTCTCTTAGCATACCCTTCAGACCAGAATAGGGCAGAACCTACTTAAAACAGATCTCATAAAAATGCAAAAACCAATGCTAAATATCTAATTATATTACCTATCCCATATTTTGGTTGGCGACGCCCAAGCATAGACATCTGTACTTTATCGGCATAAAACTACCTAAACTTATATTTCCAATATTTCTAGTGATAACTATGGAGTTTTATAACAGCTCATAACATTATAAAATTATTGTAATCATGCACATTCATTTAAATCACGTGATTTTTATTCTAGTCAAAATCGTACCAATTTTTCTTCAAAAATTGCGCCATCTTTCAAGACCACACAGAGACATCTAGCGTAGCGTTTGTAGCGACAGTCTGCTGTCAAGTCCAATTGACAATTAATTGAAAAAACTCCAATTCCTATTTAATTTAATTATACATTATTAAACAAAATGTTTTAAATTATATTTCCAGCATTAATTTTTTTGTATAAAATTATGCAAGAAATATGAAAAAAGTTTGATTGGTTTTTCTTATCTTCAGTTTCTGAACGAAAATGATACCAGTCTTATTTATAAATGACCCCGTTTAGAGGATAATTATTAAAGTTGTATGCGGATATCCTGCTCGAATAACGTTATTTGTATTCATTTTAAAAAAAGTGTTTACTAAATAATTATAGCAAATGTTTATTTTTTACCTTGTAATAAAACGTTCGCTATATTTCCGATTATAGACCTTAACAAACTATACAGATAAATAAAATTGAATTGGAATTTTTGATGCTTTACTTTTTGAAAAATAATTATTAAACCGCACAATACAAAGAAAACCCGCTCACGCTCCACGCAATTACGGCCATCGTCACCAACGCTGTTTTTAACCCGTTGGGACCCAGGATTCATAAGGATAACAGTGCTCTTTATCTCTGAAGAGCACTTTTATCCTGTGTTCTCACACTATTTTGTTAGAATAGATATATGTGTAAAAAAGCTTTCGCTTTATTATAGCGCATTTTTTAAATAAAACATTAACAGATTTGGCAGTGACCAAGGGACTCCTGCGGACACGGGCTAATTTGGGCACTTGCTCAGGTCCTGAGCAAGTGCCCCAATTGCCCAGTAGTAAAAAGGGGCTGGCCGTCATTACCATTTATGTCACTTGTCAATTATGTTTATATACAGGGTATGTCATTTCCGGTTTTTTAAACACACAAGTATAGTCATAAATTTTCATTGCGAAGGGGAAAATTTCTACGCTGACAACACAAAGCTATGACGTTCGTGCGAAGTAAAGTGTCGAATATTGATCGAGTACATACATACGTTTCTCAAAATAATATAAACACTTGACGCTTCATTCGTATCTCATCATCTCATGTAATACTGTTCAAACAGTGTTGAAGTTTAGTGAAATAATTATCGCTTGGAAAATACGCGTCATAACGGTAAATTGCTGATAGTTCCCGGGAACTACCGAGAGTTTAACGTACGATTTTTATACAAATCTGTGTCTACGATTTAAAATAATGAATTTGAGTTCTTTCGTTTTTATTTGCCTTGCAATTTTCGGTAACATACATGCTTTCGAAGTCGATACGTATGATTTTTTGATGCCTAATGTTTGGCCACATCGGGTAAGCATTTTCACCTTTCAATTTAAATAATAATTATAATTCTTAAAAATTAACTAACACTTTAAAATCCCCTCATAGTTACTGAATTTGTTATCATAATATTATAGTGATAATAATACAACACATGGGCTAGTATAGTGAGCAACTTTTGAGTAAAATAATGTATTAAGTGAATTGATTAAATATTCAAAGGTCAAATCAAATTCAAAGATGATATATAATATAATGAGTATTTCTTATATTTTGTATTCTTGTTGTTAAGTGTGACTTATTAAATTGGATATGGTTTTTATCATTTTCATAAAATATTGCAAGGTGATAACAAATACTATTAATATTTTCATGTACTACCTATGTTTTGCTTAGTAATTACATACCATTAATATGTACCTATTATACCAGCTGTTATATTTAATTGGAGAGGTACCACTGACACCTATTTCTGTGGTTACTGGTTAACTAACAATAAAGCAACACATTTGTGAATGATTGCAGATTGAACCACTATTCCATCGACATAGCAAAGTGTAATTGCTGTTATTGCTAAAATATGCAAACATCACACCAGAACCAAAAACCTTATAAATTTTAGAAAAATAAAACAGCTTAATATTTTGTCGACCTAGACATATAAGTTATATAATACTATGTATATGTTTTGATCAAATAAATCCAAAAAGTTATAATTTTTTCCCTAAAATTTATAATAGCTTTTGGCTCTGGTCATATGAAGTTAGTTACAGCTATCCAGGCAATAGTGACTACTTACTATCAGATGAAATTTATGCTTGGTTGCTACTTCATTATACATAATAATAATAAATGTAGGACTGCACTGCCATGTCATTTTAATATGGTATTGGAGTCAGATATATATAGGAGTCAGATAAGTGTTCTAATGTTGGGGGGGTTTCCTCAGGGGTAACAAGTCTGCGACTAATTAGATTGTTATCTGTGGTTGATGGCAGTGGCCAGTTATAGTTGGAATGCATGCCAAAAAATTGCAACCTAATAACTATTGATTTATATAGATATTGCTGCTTGCTATGTTTTAATTTCATTCCAACGACTAACTACTAAGCAATAATGTGGCTAGCTTGTGACAAGGTAAAGACAAAAGAGAGAGATTCTATTATTCGACAGAACGGACAGACTTTATATAACAGTAATTTTATAAAGTGTCTTAGGAGGATGGTTACTTTGCTTTTTTTTACTGCAATCATTCAAGATGTGGAATGAACTTCTACCTGAGGTATTCCCGATGCGCTATGATAGGAGGTTCTTCAAAAAAGGCAAGGATAACTCTCCTCCAAAGCTGGAGATGCATTGATAACTCCTCCGGTGTTGCAAATGTCAATAGGCGACGGTATCTGTTTTAATCATGCACCTCATCATGTTAGGTGTAAACATAAAATAAAAATGTACATGCCTTTAGACATAAATGAAGCGGGAAAATATGAATATTGCATGATATACAATCATTATATTATTATACTATACTCTTTCATTTTGTAGATAAAGCCCACATATTTACTGAACACTTCATTTTTATCTTACTATACTTTAACAGATCTGTAATAATCTATACACAGCGTAGCTATAATATAAAGATAATCTATGTGGGCGTTATGAGGTGGTGGGCGAAACACCTCCATTATTTAATAAAATGATGTCACAGGGTTAATGCAAAGCCTTTTGAAAATTAATCTTAGCATATTTTACCAATATAAGTGTTATAGTGATGTGCTTATAATCCTCTTCATTAATTACATAATGATTACAAGTAATTTTTCATGTAACTAGACAAAAAAAAATATTTATTCAACAGATGATCAATAACATGGCAAGTGGATATGACAGACAGGAAGGCTAATTTTAAGGGTATTTTTCTTACTTTCCATAGTTGTATTTCAAATATTGTAAACTTTTTATACTAATTAGGCCTATGACTTATGATAACTCTTAATTTAGATAAGATTAAAGAAGCAAACATTTGTTTTTAACAGACCAATTACATACTTATTTACAATTGCAATCTCGGTTTAGGCAACAATAGGTTTATTGTAAATCTTGTAGTTTAAGAACGGTTCATCCTTCTAATAGGTATGTGAATTAAATAATAGTATGTATAAAATATTTGGGGATACATAGCTGTTGTTTTAATGTTATTTCTGATTCTAGTGATCGGTCCGATACTTCTTATATTTTTTTTATTCATTGGGTTCTCATTTGTATCTATTGATATATTTTAAAAGGTCAAAGTTGAGAACTAATGACCTTGATACAACTACTGTTCATATCGATTTTGTACGATGAAGAGTTCTAAAGACGACCTTTGGATTTGCTTTTAGTTTTATTAATTTCTATATCTCACTATCACATTCTTTTTCTTTTTGATTTTATTTATTAATGCATCTTCATCCCAAATAAAACACGAAATACAAACATATTTTCAATTGCAAAACAAACTGCTTAATTTAGCAATCAAATTGGTACTGGTATACCAATTGAATAAATCTGATTGCTTTAGCAATGTATGAAACATAGGTGAATTTTATTGAATAAAAAAAAATGCAATTTCTATTTATTGTTTACTCTACATAATAAATACATACCTGTTCTTAGTAAACCATATTATTGATGTTTGTTGAAACTATTGATATTGATTATATACAGTGGGTTTTACTTAGGATGCAACAACATGGCACATGACCATTTGAGGTTACAGTACTAATAATTTACTTTTTGTTACAGGATGAGTTATATCTTTGTTCACCAATTAGAATCTCGCCTCGAACTAATTACTACATAGGTATGTAGAATAAACATGATACAAACAATAATAATACATAGGTAAATCTATAGAAATAAAAAGAATTTAAGTGTCAGTTTGTAATATCAC
>DWNY01001291.1:0-12999 GCA_018250635.1 Telegonus apastus
TACCTGGAAATTTTCGTTCATTCTTCTATGGACATTTAGTCCATGGTTCTTTTTACTTTTGTAATATGGTCAAGTTTTACCTACGGTACCTAAGTTAGTCCCAGACTATGAAGTCTAGGTTTAAAACTGGGTTTTACGAGTTTAGCGTAATAAGACTGAAGGAGTTTTAAATTGAATCTACGGATTAAACCGGCGACCTGAAATTCATACTCACAAAGTTACATACACAGTGACCTACATATTTGCGAATTGCAACAAAACTTCGAACATATGCATAAATCAATATGTGATGTTGTGCGTACATGTTTAGTTGCCCTTATGTTCTTTCTGCACGCTGTAAGCCGCTTTCGTTCCGGTCACTTGGACTAGTGTTGTACTGAGTCAGTTCTATTTTGTCGATATCGATAAAATATATGAGTTCGATTACATTGTCATTATCATACTGTCCCATAGTATCTTTATGGTATACAGGTAATATCTATTACTTTTTATGATATACATATTGTATTCGAACAGATTTTATCTTAAAGAACATTGAAATGTTTAATTACCTGTTATATAGTAGTTAATACCTACCGCATTTCCCACAACTCTTACAAGAAATTCATCGCTAATAAAATTACTTGTATATTGCATAAATATTTATCGTTTCTTATGACGTAAATATTATTTGGCTGGATAATAAATGAATGATGTATGTATAATAAATTATATATTATTTGTGATCCAGCTGGGATTTTTTTGTTTCAGAAACAGATTTATACAGGTAATTTGACTCATTAAATCTTTATGTAATAACTGATGTAACATATATCAAGAATACGTACCGAATCGGAAATAATCTATTCAATCTAATATAATCAGGAATGTTATAATTATTATCAGCTTATGATAAATTTAATTGATGAGGTATTACGCACTTTAAGTTACAATCCATGTGAAAATTGAAATAATTATACTAAATACTTCAATTGATTTTTGCTAGTTTTGGAAAGAACTTACTCAATTGATTTATATATTGTAGCATCATGAATTGATATAATGAAATAATGAGTATTCCTACATTCACTCTCTGCATGAAGATCACACAATATAGTTGTAACGATGTATTATGTGTTACAACAGTAGGCGCTAACTAATGTAACACATGAGAACTTTTTGAGACACTATTTGCTCAATTAAAGTAACCATGTATAAAATACTTGATGATTTATTATTTCTTTTGAAATATTTTACTTACATTCGTTTTTAATCCAGTTTATTTCTTAAAATGCCCATTTGTAATTAGTGTATCATTTTATTTCAATGAATATGGTAGTTGCCGGAAAATTGTGCCTTTTTCAGATGAGAGTAAAGCTCACCCTCTTTTGCTTTATGTGCAATATTTTAGTACGAAGGTCAATGAAGTATTAACAATTACGTACGTATGTAAGTAAACACACACACACTTTTCAGTATGGCTAACATGCGAAGGTTATATCATACGTAGACTATGTAGCGAAATATAATTTAATACTTATCATTAATTGTAAGACAAAATGGATTTTATCTCAGTTGGAAACGAATATCTCTGATAACATATAATTATACGTAGTTTATCGATATAGCAGAATCCTGTTTTCAAATTTATATTTAATAATAATAAAATCAAGGTTTTAACTATTGCTGTCCTAACATGAATGAAGGAACTTGTATGTTTTTATTTTATTGAAATATCCACAGTGCAGTAATGGTAAGTGGCCGACATTGCCGCGCAAAACCAATCCCAGATATGAATAGATTCTTACCTGAGAGTGACCATATATGCGTGCTCATGCTCGTGTGGATTGAGTTGGAATGTCTCGAACACTGTTGTTATTGTACATAGCACTTAAATTATTATTTATCTTCATATTCTTGGTACTAGACTATGACAGCATTGCAAAAGCATTTAACATATTTTACATTCAAATTAAAATTATTTTATTGTTACAGAGAATGTTTTGGTTTATTTATCTTGGTACTTAAAATTACTTATAATGCCCAATTAAGGCCTGAGAACATTATTTTGATTGTATGGTGAATGTGTGAAAATATTTTTATTTCAGGAATTTTAATTAACAATTAAGGTTTAATTTGATATAATATTGCTTTAATATTTTTATATTACCTGAAATTATTTTAAATGTTAAATGAGCGCTATTGTTATCGCGTTTTAAGTAATCAGTTGCAAAGCTTCAGATGTGATGAAAGGTCGTAGAATCCTTTGTGGTTTGAATCCGGCAACACCATCGCTACTCTTGTTCTGCCTTTATTTAACCTTTTAATCGAACCACAGCAGCGCTAAACTGAAGCGTCTAGCGCTGCTGTGCTTGGTTTATCACAATCTGGAAAGACTGAAGTTCTATTTATACTAGAGAATAAACTAAACTCTTGTGGCCCAATTCCGGCAACAACACCGTTACTCCTATTTCTATCCAACAACAACATGATAAAGGGTAGTCATATCTTTGGCCTTCACAAAACACGACTATTTATCGCTAGCCGAAAAAACTTTAGAACATTATTTTCTTTTCAAAACAAAAACTTTTTTTAAAAGGCAAATTAAATCCTTCAATTAAATCATTTTTTATAATATGTCCGTAAAAAATTTAAGCCTTTTGGGTATTATGGGCCTCTAGCAAACTTTCAAATGCGCTCAACGCTGCTTAACTTTGATGATTAGTAAAAATCTACTCCAGCCAGCCGTAAGGTTCAAGCATCTATATGATCAATTTTAAACCAATGCCCTATCGATAAAATCCATCGATACGTCCCATCCCATCCAACCCATGTCATAAGTGGTGTTATGAAATGGCGTTTGTAGATTTGCTTTCCTCTATTTGTTGTATTGCGTGTTCTTATTCAACACCATGGACCTATACTGTTGTGGTTGTTGTAACAAGTGGTTCTCAATCTTTTTACTCCAATTTGTGTACATAGTTTTGTCTAGCTAGTTACCTATTATTTTCGGAGTTAATAAATAAAAAAACGGGTATTATTATGTAAAGGTGGTAGAACACTATGCGGTTCGACTCCGGCGGCACCAACGTCACACCTATTTCTACCTAATAACAGCAGTGTAGCGCTGCTGTGTTCTGGTCTGAAGGGGGTGGTAAGGGAGACATACTTATTCGAGGCGTTCCAACTTAGTCCTTAGGGCATCTGTGGACAAAGGTAGGACTATGATGTTATCTGGTGTTACAGTTACCCATGGCGGCAGTGGCCACTTACTATCAGGACTGCATGCTCGCTTACTACTTCCAAATTACAAAAAAAGAATTTCATGCATTGCCTGGTAAAAATATAGCATTAAAGGATATGATTACAAAGAAAACATAAACAATGGCATTATCTCGGTACAATGGTCACTTCTTATCTGTAAATGCGGCAATTATTTACAATAATGCAATTATTTCACTCACAACAATACTCTGCATAAAAAGTTACAATGGAATAATCGAACAGATAAATAATGTTAAAACAGTCTTTAGATATGAATAAATCTTGCATCCGTTAATAATTCGGGTATTGTTTCGAGCCATAGAATGCTTATAATAGAGTAGGGGAGCCATAGGCAGGCCTGTGAGTGCGAGTGTCCTATAAATAATAAGAGAGGGAAGACGAGAGACACCTTACTTATCTTTGTCTAATCACACATGCGAAAAAGAGAGGCAGGTACGTATCCTCATTTGCCCTCTCTTTCTTATCGATGGACACATTTTAAGCTGACTCCCCTACTCTACTATTCAAAATTAAAATTGAAAATATTTTATTCAAAGTACCATTACACGGTACCTACCTGTAACAAAAATAAAAGTATATATTTTTTTTGTCTGTCTGTCTGTCTGTCTGTCTGTTTGTTTGGCTGAGTTATTCTTCTAACTAGCTGGACCAATTTAGTCGGGACTTTCCGGGATGTGTGTACGTTTGTATGTCCAGTTTGCCCTTACAGCTCTAAGCCCTAAAAGCCCTAACAGCTTGACGGATCTTAACAAATGAAGTGTCGTTAGAATCGTCTCAGTTGTCATAGTGACATTGGCTATACAATTTTATCATAACAATATAGGTATCAAATGAGTATGGATATATTTAATTACGGGTCCTTTGTTTCTATAATAATTTGTTCGTTACTTAATCTGTATATACAATATGAATGTAATTCGCGCTCGCCGTCTATGTGTTTAAAATTACTTGCCGCTAAAACAACGGGATTCAATTCATGGAAATCGAAATATATTCATAGTACGAATTTTAACTTAACATTTAGGCTATATTTTATCAAAATCGATCCACTCTATCAAAAGTTATTACAATTTAAAATCGAAAGTAACTTTTCTTACGTCGAATTACATACGTACGAGAATAGTTCTATCTTAGTGGACTAGATGGCGTTATTGTAAAAATATCACTGACTCACGGGCAAACTCTTAAATACAAATAATCAACGTTCGCCTGGTCAGCTGGTTAGTTAATATGGCTAAGGTTTTTTGCAATTCCTGTCAGGTGTTAAATATTAATTTACCTGCAGTGCTTACTCCACGCTGCATTGCGCATTGCACTAATGTGCAAATGCCAAGAGGTCAAAGGTGTCAGAATTCAGTAGTTACGTTATTCTCAGAATAACTTCATAAGGTTTTAAGGTTGGGTATTTATTTAGTGACAAGGTGGTAGAATGAATTTGATTTATGTTATTGCATATTGAAAATAATACATATATAAATGCTCGCTACTTTTTTACACGTTTTTGTTAGTTTTAGGTTGTATGTTTGTATGTAACGGAGTTTTAGGTTGTATGTTAGTATGTAACGGAGTTTTAGGTTGTATGTTTGTATGTAACGGAGTTTTTGGTTGTATGTTTGTATGTAACGGAGTTTTTGGTTGTATGTTTGTATGTAACGGAGTGTTAGGTTGTATGTTTGTATGTAACGGAGTGTTAGGTTGTATGTTTGTATGTAATGGAGTTTTAGGTTGTATGTTTGTATGTAACGGAGTTTTAGGTTGTATGTTTGTATGTAACGAAGTTTTTGGTTGTATATTTGTATGTAACGGAGTTTTAGGTTGTATGTTTGTATGTAACGGAGTTTTAGGTTGTATGTTTGTATGTAACGGAGTTTTAGGTTGTATGTTTGTATGTAACGGAAACTTTGAACGCTATTTTGACCGGATCAATTTGAAACTTCGCGTAGTTATCAAGGACGGATGACAGTGCAATGTTATGAAAAAAAACTAAAAAATATAGTTTAAAAACTAATAAAACACGTTTTGTGACAAAACAAACTAAAAAGTATAAAATATTTATTGTAAAAAAGCGTCGTATCACTCGAAAAATACACCTCCTTGTGACGTAGTCGAGTAAAAACGTCCTGTTACAGAATTCAAATTAAAAGCGCTAAAAAGTTCTACCCAAAACTATTTGCTGACTATTTCAAATTGAATAAACTTCACTCCCCCAAAAGTTAGTTGTCCAGTCATTATTGAATGCAAAAAGGACGAATTAGTTCCCAAAATTAACTGAGTAATGGTACGAGTATTGCAAACCAGTTTTATCATTCTAAAATACGGAACCCAGTATTCAATTAACAAGTACCATACAGAACACTATTGTGTTATCTAACTAACATTACGTGTGTCAACAGAACAATATTGCATAAAGAACACAATATTTTGTTTGTATATTTTGTTATAATAATAAGTAGCAAAAGAGTACGCGGTCCACCTGGTGGTAAGTGGTCACAATAATCAACCATAGATAAAATCAAAGTACTACCTACATACTACAGATATGTCTCCCTTACCACAGTCTACAGACCAGGACACAGTAGCGCTTAACACTGTTGTTATCAGGCAGAAATAAGTGGCGGTGGTGCCGCCGGAGTCAAACCTCAAAGTGTTGTACCTTCTTATAAAGCTATTGTAAGATAAAAATGGTAGTCAAGAGTTTGTGCAATAGGATAGGCACTCTATTCATATATATCTAAATAGAGATTGTGTAAGGTGGCTAAATCTTTTATGGGAAACTGCATTCGCTTTTACAATAAAATACCGCTTCATATCACGAATCTCACAGAATGTAAGTTTAAACAAGTCATTAAACAGACGCTAGAAAAGCGTACTATAGAACAAGTGATTACTTGTCCGATGATACTGTGTGGTTTGAAGCGCCTTTAGCTCCATATGGTTTAATTAAAATTGTAACATGAAACTTTTTGAAAAGATGTGTGTTATGGAGTTTCTATCACCACTTCTTGTCCATAACGACACACCTTCGAAGTGGCGTAGATTAATATCATTGACGTTCAAAAATAATTCTGTAAGGATCTACATTGAATAAAATATTTTTGATTTGATTTGATATATGTGCACAGAGGCATACCTTTATAGGCATATGCAGTAAGCGTTATTTTGGCTATGACCAAACATATACACGCAGTACTAGTCATACGGAAGCGACATCCGACGGGGACGTCCCTAAAAATCATCTACTATCATAGAACATACAAAAACTGCTCACAGCAATACCGCTTAGTCTGAACATTTTATGGGAGCCAATAAAAAGCCGGTTTGCTCGCACCACACGTCGCTTCTACACGCCCTGTACTTTGGATAGAGTTGGATATTCCGTGAGCCTATTACTTTATTTATTCTCGCCTTTTGGATCGATTCCAAGCTAACACAGCACTGCGTTCTGCAAACATCCCACGATTCGTTCCGGACTGGAAGCTTCACTTCCTTCCGATATTGCAATTGCAACATTTATTAGAAGTTAGACTTCATAAATCGCGAAGCGGTCGTAAGTGCCAGCAATAACCCGATCGTTTGTATGATACGTATCAATCTTGTAGTATTACGTTTGTTCTGTGGAATAATCTGGCATACTGGTATGTTAGTATGTTATATTATTTATTCATTACTGAATTGTAATATTTTGTTCGAGAAATGTAATGACATAGGAATAATTTGAATAAGGCAAGGCCTCTAATTTTGTGTCCTCCATTTGCTTTAGTATTAAGTTATGTGTGCATTGTGGAGTAAATAAATAAAAACACTCTTTCCTATTTCTTGACTGAATATTTAGATGAACTTGATGATTTATTCATGATGAAAGTAATTTAACAAAAAAAGGGTAATAATAAGCTAATCTTCTTTTTAATGAAATCCTTTAATAAGGAGGTAGAACATTTTTATACCGCATCCTATCTTATGCAAAAATCATGACATCGAAACCGAAACTGTGAAAAACTAAACCTAACCCACGGGAACTGAACATTTTCCGGGATAGATATTAGTAAATATGTCATTCCCGACTATGAGACAGTCTGTAAAAAACATCCGTTCATTCATTCATCAGATCCGTTCAACCATTCTGAAGTTATAGAGTAACAAACACCCATCCATTCTCACGTAGTCTCGCCTTTATAATATTGATAGGAAAATTCCATTCTAGAACATGTTGAAGAAAAATTGTCTACTAAACGTACCCAATTTTTTAGGCGGCTATATTTATTATAACTGTCTAGCTCCCATGACCGCGTTTTAACACTCAAACCCCAACAAAGCCAGCAATTTTACATTCACTTCCAATGCTTAGAAATTCGCTACACTCAATTACTGACTAATCTTTTTATATTCTGAAACAAAATTTGTTCTTTCAGTAAATCTTTTGTATCGGAATTCGGAATGTTTCCTTTGTAGGTTAAATTCAATAGCTTGCTCAGCTCTGAACCGGAACACGGCAAAGCATACATCGCTGCTTTGTCGAAGAAATAAAAAATACATCTGAAACTTGTACATTTAATCTATAGTTTCGCTAGCCATGTAAGCGTTTATGAAAATTCAAGATACTTGAGGTATTTTGATGAATTTGTGGACTTGCAAGCCGTCATAACGGCGATTGTACAGTTATATAAATAAATATCTAAATAGTAAATAAAACTGTTACTTTAAGGGTTAAACTACCTCTAATTACGCTTTGTGCTATAAAATGGTGGAATTACCACTAGGCTGAGTAGCCTGAAGCCTAGGGCGGATGATTTAAGGGGCGGCAAATTTACCTAGGACCACCTTTTTGGCAACTTTTGGAGGCTATTTTATGTTGACGACCTATTTTTGCTAAGTTTAGGGAAGCAAATAGTGATTTTTTGATTCCGCGGTCGTTTGTACGGATAAATTAAATACCTAAATCTGCTACTAGTCTTAGAACTATAATGATCTACGCAAGCACGGCTTATCATAATTGTTCAATTACAAATTAAGCAATGTCAGTCGAAGTGAATTTTAGTAAAAAAAAAACCCATGCTATCTTTCACGACAACATTCGGGTTCTTCTCAATTACGAGAGTGCAGTGGAAAGGCACGAGCCTCTGGTACGGACCCTATAGTAGAATAAAAAAAAAATTGCAGCTAACGCACATATCAATTGTAAGAAAAAATAAATTAAATCCATTTTGTGGTAAATAGTACGTATGATCCTGTACAGATCTTAGTTCTTTATGGTCAGGTGAAAATTAGCCCAGTTTTACCCAAGAGAAAATTTAAAAAGTGGACGAAAGAAAAGTGCGCTATTTTATAGTATATCATTTAAAACAGTAATGTAAAACGCAGAAAAACTCGTCTGCACTAGATCTTTAAACTGTAACGAAGATTAATGATACCCTACTCTGTAACTACTTATAAAGGCGATTTCCCTAGAGCCCCTCACAGTAATAAAGCGATTGAGTCATTCTGAATCTGCTCTTTGTACTAATTTCGTCTGAGTTTTATACTGTGATCTGTGTGTCTTACTTTCCATGAGCGTCACATGGCACGATAATTATGAAAAATATTTCTTGATATCCCTTCGCTGTTTGTAATTAAAATTTTATTATGTTACAAATATTAAAATCATGTAATATTCTTACTGACGCTTTTTTAAGTATCTGTTAAGTACATAATATAATTAAAAGGGATAAAACTATTTTTGTGGTTTGACTGTGCCGGCACTACCGCCACACCTATTCATATCTAATAACAGCAGTGTTAAGCGCTGCCGTGTTCCGATTTGAAGGCTGTGGTAGGTGTGTTATTACAGTTCCTGTACTAGGATCTAGTACTAGGATCAGAATAGGGCTAAGGTATCCCCGCTAGTTGTGAGAAGCGACTAACAGGGGGCTTTCGGGGTTGCGGGACCTAGAGTGGGAGCTCGAACCGTCCATTCTGCGACCCCAAAAAGGACGGCGGTATGCGTGGTCGCATACATTTAGTGTGGTAAGAATCCCGCATAATCCGGCGTCGCCCCCACGGTGGCGGGTACCTTTTGATGGTTTCTCCTTCGATAGGAAAAAAAAAATTTTTTTTACTACTTCCTTATCCGAGGCGTTGGAACTTGACTTTCTGAGATGGCACTTTTGGTTGACTCAGGTAGGACCCATCTTATGTGGGGTTGATCACAGGTGTCCATGGCGGCAGTAGCCACTTACCATCAGATGGACGGCATGCTCGTTTGATACTTTCATATTATTAAAAAAAACACATACATTTCGAGCGATCAATGATATATTTCGTTATATAGAAGCTGATTGTTGATATCAATATAGAAAAGTTGCTCCGAAAGCTGAAGACGATATTGCGAAGCTTTTTTAAAAGCTCCATTGTCGGATGAAATCTCGGTAATACCCGCGTGTAGTCGATGGAAATGAAACAAAGATGTAGACATCCTTAGCGCCGCATTAGAGCTTTTAGCGAGC
Organism: Telegonus apastus; assembly: GCA_018250635.1. Lineage (NCBI taxonomy): Eukaryota > Metazoa > Arthropoda > Insecta > Lepidoptera > Hesperiidae > Telegonus > Telegonus apastus. Next base: position 9,744 of record DWNY01001291.1, read on the forward strand.
TTTTGCGAAACCAATTATATTCCTAGGTTGCTAGGCGGTTCCGTTACAGACAGATTGTATTAAGCGGCACTTTTGTACAGTGCACTAGCTTTTGTATAATCAAGCTTTAAGCTTTCCTAATTGTTTTCATGTAAATTACATGTAAGAAATTTGTTTTAATTTACATTATTATTAATATACTTATGGTATTAGATATCTATGCGTAAAATAATACATAGTTAAATACTATTGATCTGTAATAACTAAATTAATTTAAAAAAATTACTTAAATATTAAAATAGTAGATTTTTTTTTAAACTAACATGAAGCATAGAGTCAAGTCAAAAATATATATATCTTCTGACCCCGAGTTTTAAAATATTTCTTCAAATATATGTTTAGATATATACATTACAGAAAAGTATGAATAAAACAAATCAAAGATAATTCTTGTTAGTCAAAAGATAAGAAAAAAATGTACCTAATGAATATTGAGCACCACAAAATTATATTCCACGTAATACAAACACGATTTTTCATTACATAACATTTCAAGCTATAATAAAATTTTCAATTCATTAAATCAAAATTGAGACGTTAAGAAAATTTATAAGGACGTTAAGTTTATTCTTAGGCATACACGATCATTTATACAGTGAAGAACGCGAGACATTCCGTTTTACAGCCTTGTGTCATAAAATTTATTCCACCCTTTCGTAATGTAACATTAATATGTAGGAACGTCGATAAATTACACTGGCACAGATGTATTTCATACTGGAATAATGTCGGGTATACATACTTTCTTGTAATAAAACAGAAGGAAAACTTAAACAAGGAACGGATTCCGTGTATAAGGGATAAAGGCACGGCTATCTAGTGTAGACTTGGGCGGTGGTGCAAGTTATAGGTGAGAGGCGTGTCTACAAAGCTTGAGGGCCGACAACCGCGTAGCGGAGCGGTCACTATACCGGTCTGACACGCACTGGGTTCTGCATTCGATCAGCAGCTAGACAAATTAATTGAGCAAACTTCACATAGGACAAGGGTTAATTAGCTGAAGTCAACTATAGTTGCATTGCCACTCTTGAGGTCTAAGGTGGCGTACGTATGAACTGTTTCGGGTTAGAAATAAATTTGACGGTATTAGGTCTCTTGTCGCACAGTATTAGTTTTATCCCCAATTGATTTAGTAATTCGAATATGAATAGCAAATACTCCTAGCAATGTATTTACGAATAATTACAGATCAGCAACAATGACTCATAATTGCAGGGATTTATAAGATTAGATAAACTACATATATCTGTTTGCTGTGTATATTCTACCGTCTGGCGACTGTTACGAAGAATCAGGGTTTTAAATATTTATTATCATTAATTATACTAATAAAAATATTAAAAACATACAAATTAAATTAAAAAAAAAAAATTAAACTAAAAACGCTCATAACAATAACTAACCATTCCGCGTCTTCTTATGCCTTAAGCGGTGTCCACACGCGTGGACCACAGAGCACTTAGGTATATAATATTTTTATTGCAGTCCCCGACCTCGCTTACGAAGCAAAAGCGACCCACTAAATAAAATATTCCACAAGAACGTCTGTATTATTGTTGGTTTTATGTCTTAGACGCAAACTCACAATATGGCCCTTCGGCAGGCTGGAATGTTTCCATTGGCGGCCCTAAGATTTCATAAATTCCTACGAACTCGCCTAAAATTATTGTCGACAAATATTTTTATGGAAGAACTTAATTATGCTTCATTTGCGTCATTTTGTGTCGTGTTTTCTCGTTTGCGTCACTGTGTGGGTTTAAGAAAGCGTTAAGAATAAATTATACCGATACAACCGTCGTTCCGACACTATCTTTATAGATATTAAATATTACTGCCTGTAGAAATAATGTTCCTACCCCAATAGTGTTTCTTTTAATAAAAATTTGGTAGCAATATCCCCTTGGACACCTTTTTATCTTTTTTATGACTAACGGTTTTCTCCTGTGTCGTTCGTGTCATAGCAACACGGAAAGAATATACACACCCAAACCCAGAAAAAAAATATAAATTCATCATTTAGATGTCTGGCTGGAAATCGAACCCGGAAGCCACTGCTTGTCAGACCGGTATGGCGACTGCTCAGCCACGCGGGTTGTCTAAACCTGTAACCAATTACATACAAAACGGGATTTTATTTAAAGTTATTAATAGATGCGTTGCTATATCTGAGGTCTAAGGTCTATTTAAAGGTGGTAGGACTCTTTGCCGTTTGACTTTGGCGGTATCACCGCCACACCTATTTCTGCCTTATAATAATAACAATGTTAAGTGCTGCTGTGTTTTGGTCTGAAAGTTGTTGTAAGGGCTTAACCGAGGCGTTCCAACTTAGTCCTCAGGGGTAGCAACGCATCTGTGGCCGACCGCAGGTGGGACTGTGATCTTATCTGGGGTTGATTACATATGTCCATGGTCGGCATTGGCCACTTACTCTTTACATCAGGTGGACTGCATGCTTCATTACCATTCGCTACTTCCATAATATATATATTTTTTAACCCAGTATCTATAACTTTTTAATAACACAAGAAATGTTTCACGCTAGAAATAGTATGGTCATCTTATCAGTCTGACCACACTACTTCAACCCCCTGGCTAGCATTGAATTTATCGATGGAAAAAAAATAATATTCTTAACTTGGCAATTCAAAATTGAAAACATGAATATTTCAGTACATACGCGTAAAATGGTTGTAATTACAGATGTTATTTACTGATATTGCTGTTTGAATACTTTTAGAGAAGAAAATATGGTGTATTGAAGCCCTTTTGAAGGTAACTTAATATCACGGAAGTTTCGTCACAATGGGTATTTTGAGCATTTTCAGTTACAGTCTAAAAATATGTTATGACCATAATGGATATTTCAATCGAGCGTACAAGTTCAGTTTTAATTTGAATTGAAGCAATAATTTCAAAATCATTTCGGCCAGTAAGTCTGCCGAATTGACTCTGGAGAATACATCGTTGAACTGGTCTAGACTATTGCTACACAAGAGTATGGGATATTAAGCTGGATATGGGGTAAAAAGAAAGCTTCTATATTAATACGTGAAGCGACAATTTGCGGAACCATTTTTCGAATAATGCGCCGACAGAGGAGTATGAGATAATATTTATGTATAATAACTGTTATAAATGTATTAAATTAAACAAAATAACATTCATTTTTTACATTACTAACGACAATACTGACAATGTAAGATACATATGGTTAAAT
>DWNY01001292.1:0-12998 GCA_018250635.1 Telegonus apastus
TAAAGGATATGGTAAGGTAAGACTTTTAAATAAAGCGTTCTATAATGGTCTCCAGGGCAGTAACGCTTGTAGTACCTTTTTTTTTCGTGGGGAAATCTATGTTGGGTTTCTCTCAGTGTGGGGGCAGCGGAGAGGATATGCCGGACTCCTACCGGCTAAAACCCCGCGGTGTTCCTCTTGACGCCCTTTGTCGGGACCACGGGTACGGTAATTGCATTCGTCCGCGATTCCGACGTTTGCCTGCGTCCGGGATCTTCTCTGTGCGGGATGGAGCTGGAGCTACGCCACCCCTTCAACGTATGTAGTACCTAAAGGCGGAGTTCAGTCTTTTCTGGACTTAATTACTAATTTCTATCCACAGCGATTTCCGTTTACCAAAAGATGATTGCATCCTCATTTGGTACTTCCGTAATACATATAAAGAGAAGTGTATAAAAAGAATATATACAAATATTAAAAAAGAAGTAAGTACGTATTTGTTTTGTAATTTTATCAAACTAATTTATATAACTTACGTGAATGAAAATGATAAGTGAATTGACTTGCAAGCGCAGCCTCGGGTAACTGAAAACAAGCTGAATTTCGCTTGAAACAGCCTTTGTCCCACGGGACCATGTCCGGATATGCCCGGTTATTGAATTTTCAGCTTTCAGTAAAACTGTTTTCTGATGTGCTTATGTGATACAAAGAATGTTTTAGCAAAATGTTCGTGTTTCTTTATTGCTTCTGGGAAACGTGGTTTTGATACAAAGAATGACAATCTGGGATTCCCTAGATTGTGGGACCCTTATTTTTTTTTAACTAGCGCTTTATGTTACAAAAAGACGGTTAAACAAGTTTCAAAGATTTAGATCTCTCCATGGTTTATTTATATTGTGAGGTTATCTACGCCACGTCTATTTCATTTTTTTTAATAATGTGGCAGTAGCAAACAAATATGCAGTCTACCTGATGCTAAGTGGTTATTATCTTCCATGCAAAAAAATGCGTTGCTAGCTATGAGGATACGTTAGGGTGTATCTTAAAGAAAAACACGTAGCAAATTCGTAGCAAATACGTAGCAGAGCGTGGCAGGCCCACGTAGTTCGTAGCTGGTTAACCACTTAACCACTTATCTATTTTTAAGTAATATAAGTAGCTACAGTCCAAGCTACTCTGATCTTATATAGAGCGATAACTTATACTTACTAATAACACTCATCATTTTCCCATCAGTTTTTAGAGGCTATTGGATGGAGGCTTCGCAAGATAGGGTGTTTGCTGTAGCTATCGTGTGTGGTTCTGCATAATGAAAATCTTCAGTTACCTTCTACGATATCCATAGAAAGAGATGAATGCAATGTTATTCAATGTAAAAATACGTTAGAATGCTACTTTCATTGCTCTTTAAACCAAAACACAACAGCATAAAAAATCTGTCAAAGGGAGACACTTCAAAATCAATCCTGTCGAAAACAACAAAGCTATGTCTTCTTTGTATTTGTTTTATATGCAAACAATCAAGTTTCGATTATCGAAACATGTCAAGTCTTTGAGTCAAACTGAATTTTGAATCCGCAGAGAATGACCCGCGTCGACGTGTCGGAAATTCTCCTGGGTTTGTTTGACAGTTTAAAGGAAACCTTTCCATTTTCAATTCTCGTTTCTATTACATACCACGCTTTACAATAAAACTCCATAGTGATTGACTATGTTACATTTTAGTAGATGTTTGAAAGATACTGAAACACTTTGGGTTCGACTGCAGCGGCACCACCGCTACATCTATTCTTGCCTAGTAAAAGCAGTGTTTAGCTTCAGTTGCTGTGTTCTGATTTGAAGGGAGATATAAGTATATATGCCTCGGATAAGTATCCGAGTTCCAGCTTAGTCCTTAGGGATAGATATGCATTCAAGACCGATGCAGGTAAAATTGCAACCTTATCTTTGATTCATTACATATGTCCATGGGCGACAGTGGCCACTTACAGGTGGATGCCATGTTCGGCACCGCGGCTTTATTTTATACTTATTATAATATTATGTAAAGTTGCACCGTGTAAGAAATGTCTTCATATAATTGTTAAGGAGAGCAGCGCTCGCTCGCAGCTAGCGTTCAGGTCATCTCTATATAACATCAATATCAATTATTGCTATCCAAGGTGATCCTATATCTATTTCTTAAACATAATGTGTAAATTTCCTTCCGATTTCAGTAAATTCGAGGGTGGATTTTGCAGTGTAATGGTCGATCTATCAACTATCTTTGATTGAACATCAGTTCGGAGCGGATAGTTATGTCCTGTTTGAGAATGGACAACGCTTAGGCACATATAATGCAGTAACTTACGATATCGCAGAATTATTTTTGAACGTCAATAAAATCGACCACCACTTCGGAAGGTTATGGAGAAGAAGCTATGAAAGAAACTTCATAAGATCTTTTAAAAGAGGTTTCATTTACAATGTTAATTTACGTCAATGGAGCATGTAAAGCGGTCACATAGTTTTATGGGTCAAATAATCACTTGTTTTATAAGCTTGTTTACAAAGCGCCTACTTAATGACAAATTTAAACTTTATTTCTGTGAGATTCCTGATAGGGTCCGGTGTTGTTCGGTATTGAAATTTAACGGTTATTATTTTTGATAAGATTGTATGTAGCAAACGATTATTTTTAACAAAAATTTAAAAAAAACGGTCGTATGTCACCTTTAAACATTTGTTGTAATTCATTTTTATTTTTTCAGATTAAAATAAATTTTATCAGACATTGTACGACATTACATTAAGTGGTAATAAATTGTACACGCGGTGAATCTTATGAAATACATATGTATATTCAGCTTAAGATTCGATACCACAACTACATGTGTAAATTAATAGTGAAGTGCTATCTTTGCTTTGTATCATACAAGGGTAATCGTGTATTCGCAGTTAGGTGAACCGACTTTAGCCGGTTTAATTATGAACTAAACTATTTCGTGCAAACAACTTGTTCTATCTACGTGCAAGTCAATTATTAGTTTGGTCTAGTTCGTGGTCAGTATAAATACCTAACATTGTTCTCTGTAACAATTTGTAGTGTATTACATTTCTCATATCGATAGAATTAGCTACCGAGTGGGCGTCAAAGGAGCTTATGTAATACATTACGACCTAAGCATGTGGCTCCATCTATTTGCATTCAGGTGCATAGTTATTATTTAACATAGAACATTTTCGGCACTAAAGTCATTGTATATTTTTTCAACGTTACATGTTCAGGTAGACATTTTTAAGGTATTAAATTTACTAATAAGACAGTCCTTTTGATGGTGAGTGGTCACTGTAGACCATGAACATTTTTAATTAATCCCGGTACTGGTGTCTTAAGTCTGCTATATAGCTACTCGCATACATCTACTTATATAAGTAGATGTATGCGTGCAACTCGTGAGGAGTAAGTAGTGAGGTGGAACGCCTATTAACAGTAAGTGCATCTACCGGATCTTCAAACATGAACACAACAGCGCTTCATACTGATATTATTGGGCAAAAATAGCCGCAGCGGTGATGATTTGGGAGTCAAACTACGAACGGTTCTACAAAAATATACTTATCATTCGTTTCTTTTAAAAATTGTGTAAGTGTATCTAATCAATCAAATATTGTAAACTAAATTACTCTTGCTGTAATGGGTTGGAAAATCTGTTTGTTTTTCTTAGTCTAAAAATAATAATCATTCGCTTTAACGTTGAAGAAAAACGTGAAGAACCTACATGACTAAGAGTTCTTCATAATGTGCTCAAAAATGAGTGAACACTACAAACTCGCAGTCAGCTGGTGCGAGGACAAAATAATATTGCATTAACTACGTTATTTAGATGATTAAAAGATTTTCAAACGCCAATCATAACAACTGAACTGGATATTTGGACATGCCCCTTACTGTAGTACAATACCATATATCCGCGAAACTTTATGTTATAATTGGCAATGTGGGCCAACGACCGCGATCCACATGGCGAAGCGGTCACCATTCCGGTCTGACACGTACTGAGCTCCGGGTTCGATCCCCGGTCAGACAGATATCTTAATGATGAATTTAGATTTCTATTCTGAGTCTGGGTGTTTGTGTACTCGTGTTTGTGTGAGCATGGCACCCACGACACTGAAGCGTTTTTTATCGGTACATATAAACAGGAGACAAGCGAATAACCCCCATTTTGATGTCGATTAAAAACATAATATGATCAGTGTTTGTGTATAATCATAATGCGTATAACATATGAAATAAATATTAGTTCAATTACCGCCATAATCATGTTCCGGTCTTTCTGATACAACCTCTAACGCCGAATAAAATATGTATAAGAGTGGTAGCCGTGACTTCTCCCATTTAAATGCTAATTCACACTCCCGTCCGGTCCAACGAATAGCCTTCCGTATATTGGGTTATTGTTTCACCGCACATTGCCAGCGATTTCAGCGAGATTGTAGTTACAGCAATTGAAATCATTGTTAGGTTAGGTTATTTTAAGGCGTATTTCATTTAAACGCGGTAGAACCCTTTATGGTTCGATTTCGGCGGCACCACATCTATTTCTGCCTTATAACAGCAGTATTAAGCGCTGCTGTACTCTGGTTTAAAGGGTGTGGCAAGGGAGACATACTTATTCGAGGCATTCCGACTTAGTCCTCAGGGGTAGCAACGCATCTGTGCGCGATCTTAAGTAGGACTGTGACCTTATCTGGGGTTAACATAAAAAATCATGTTTTGTTAAATCGATTTTGTATTTTAGAAGTTGATCTTCTTGTAAAAATGTTATTAATATGAATGTTGTTTGAATGAAATTCAAAGTAGATTCGTGGTTTGAATCGATTGCATCCCTACCACATCTATTTCTCCCTAATAAACTAATAACAGTGATAAGCGCTGTTTTCTACTGCTTCTCGGTGTGTTCTACGCACACTTCTACGAGGCCTTCCAACTTAGCCCTCAGAGCTTTATGGACGTTCTCAGGTAGGAATCCAATCCCATTTGTGGTCGATTATAGATCTCTGTAACGAGCAAAGCTCATTTCTCGGTATGGATTGCATGCGCGTTTCCTACTTCCATAATATATAAAAATGTTAATCGCCTATTCGCTGATTGTGGAATTATTTCCTAAACGCCCTGTCGTGTTACTAACGGATGGTATTTGGTCGGGATTTTCCTTGGGAACTAGCGCAAAGCTATCGCTTCGGAATTGGGAATTCGAGACCGGGTCTTAAGGGCTTGGCATTTATTTCCAATAGCTCTTTCTTTTAATATAGTTTCCGAAGATGTCTACGACGTTTAGTGGTTCTAGAACCAATGTCCGTGGCTATGGCTTTCTAAATACTCGTATGGAATGACAGTTTAGGCAGGAAGACATTAATAATATTATTTTTATTTAAACCCTTGCAATTGTGTGCGTGTTAATACTGTTTTATTGTTTATCGACTTAAATACAAAGGTAAATTAGATTTTATACGTATAGAAGGATACGTAATAATATGGTTTTTTAGATATTTGAAAAAGAAAGGTGTTTTGAATACAATCTCTATTACATTGTAATTCCCTAAACACCAAAAAAATATATTTTACCCGAAAAATTAAGCGCAATCCTTAAGTTGGCAACTCCTCCTCTAACACATGGCGACGGTGACTTAACCACGACTTGATAAATCCGAGACGTATGGTAAAAAACGTTTTAGGACCCGTTTCATCTTCAGCGCATCTCGTTTTCTTTATTGTGCTACCCATTTTTCACCCTTTTCGCCTTTTCGGGGGTTGAATTTCCACAAATCCTTTGTTAGACGGCTTTGTCATAAGGGACAAACGTGACTTAAATTTAAAGTTCTTCGGTTCCTTGCTTTTGGAGCGTACAGATAAATGCCGCTTACCTGGAGATTGAGATTAAGTGATTATTTTTAGACGTTCTTAAATGTAGGCGTTCTTTAATGTTCTTTTTTATAATATGGAAGTAGCAAACTTTTCAATTTTTTGTTATGTTTTGGAAGTAGTAAACGAGCATGCAGCCCACCTGATGGTAAGTGGCCACTGCCGCCCATGGACATCTGTAATCGACCCCAAAAAAAATTATAGTCCTACCTGAGGCCGGCCACAGATGCGTTGCTCTTAAGGACCAAGTTGGAACGTCTCGAATAAGTATGTCTCCCTTACCAAAGCTTTCAATGTATCGGATGAAATACCAATTACAAATTGCACGAAACAAAACCTTATAAATACATAAATCATGTATAAAAACCGCGTAAAAACCTATAAAAGTAAAACAAAACAACAACAGTAAAATTTTATTTCATGTTTACGTCTATCGAAGAAAAAATCACCGTATTTCTGTGTAGGTTAATAAGCCTATAAAAGCTTCTCAATCAGTCAGTTCGGTGGTCTATGGGCTTAGGATGTGGATTTTCATCTTTCGTTTGAAGTACGATTTCTAAGAGCTTATGGCTACAGAAGTGCGTGTTCGTTATCATTTATATTGCGATTGTCCAAAAAACATCTTGTGAAATTACTAGCAGCAATAATATGGACGTGCTTAAAATTGTTACACGTAGCAAACGAGTGTTGTCTTATTTTTGACGTTGCATCTTGAGAATGTTTCGTATAAATGTTCTACGCAACGCCCAATAAACAAAACTTTATCTATGATAGTATGACGATGACATCAACCGTATTTTAGAAATTTTGAGACATTCACAAAACGAATCGGCGGTTGTCAAGAGTCGTTCGCTCAGCCGAAAATCGGTCCAAATTCGGGACGGAAACGAAACAGAGAGGTTTTCATTTATGTGCATTTTTCAGTCTTTTTAGTGTTTCCACGATAGGAATTCACACGTGTTGGTAAGGAATGGATACAGTTACGTTGGAAGGCGTGGTTTTGTAATTTAAACGATTCTCGTCCTTGTTAACTTGCTTTTATTAAAAGTAGCTAACGATCGTGCAGTTCATTTGATGGTGAGGTCACTGCCACCTATGTGCCCAACATTTGACAGCCGTAATCGATTTGTATAGATTTCGATTTCTATTTGAGTGTTTGTGTATGCGTTGCTACCCTTAAGGATAATGTTGGTATATCTTCTTAATTTTTGCTTTTACATATTCCTCATTAGAATAAACTGCTTAAGAACTCTTAAAGACAACATAAAAATAGAATATACTAGAAATGAAACAAAATATGTTTTGTAAGCGTATAGAAGGTTCTTTCCAAGCTATGAAAGAAATATCAAACATTTGAAATCAACAATAACGTATTCTCGCCAGTTTCCTATGTATGCGTATATTTATAAGCCGAAAATCGCTCAGAAGGAAGGGATGACACATTGAAATTGTCGCGTATTTTTCCTGTCCCTCCCACGGAGCGCGTGGAAAGATTCTTACCGTTAAAATTCTTACGCTATCTTTTCATTTACCTGCAATGTAGATAAAATTTACTGTTTAGTATCGATATTATAATTTAACAGGTATAGAAATAAACATTAAATGAGCTTTGGCTATTACAATCATCTGCTAGCTCAGTGTCTGTTGGTAGACTTCACGTAGGTACTTATTATCAAAATTCTCAGGTATATTGGTATCTCATAATAACGTTTCACCGCTAAATCAAGCAAGATAATGATAGGATAGTTTTGCTTGATTTAGCTTATATTCATAAACATTTAGTAAGCGAATGATATTTCTGTGTAAGTTTGCAAGTTGGCAAGTTTAATATGTATAAGCTTCTAAAATAAACGTGGTGTACGAATAGAGAAAACTCCAAATAATAGTTATCATATTCCGCTCGCGTCTAACCAATGTTTTTTCATCATAAGGCGTAAAGCCACTTAAGTAGAAGAGCACACTAGTTTTACAAAGCGTCAGCGTAGAATGAAGAGAATTAGGGGAGTATGAGTGGGGACAGTGGAAGGGTAAAATGAGACTTTAGGAAAATAGGTGTAACAAATAATTTATACAAATATTTTCTATTTATATTCATTTAATGGATATATAGATCTTTTTATCACTATATACCATTTTTTGAAATCTTGGCTAGAACTACGGAAAGAGTTCACTAATTATTATATTGCCATTGGTCTTCGAGCGCGAGTGAAGCCGCAGGTAAAATACAGTTTTATAATAAACTAGTTTGTACCCACGACTTCGTCTGCGTGGTTGCCAGCATTTGGCTACCTACTTAATAAAATAAACATTCACTCTCTTAGCAGTGTTAATAATTCTTGTAAATATCATTCTTAATTTTCTGTTACCGCAGCCTATTGTTGTTACTTTACGTGGTAATTTCTTAATATGTCTGTCATGGCACATAGTGTAAAAAATATTTTAAATTGTGTTCAATTTATCATAAATTTACTTATAATGGGATTATTTTGCTTTCGTTGTTTTTAAAAGAATATATATACCAACTTTCAGGAGCTTATAAAACTTTTTAATACGTTATGTTTCATTATGTTGAACAGATTAACTATTCAACATACGCATCTGCTACAAATAAGCTCAAATCTGCTACATTGTAATGGAAGCATGGATTATATAAGTACGTATACATAAGAGAAGCATCGAAAAACAAAGGTTTCATGAACTGTTGTTTGAAACTGTAACATTGTTACAAGTCTGTAAAACAGTATCCGGATTACAATGTTAGTTTTGTGACTATGTTATGTTCTCATCACACCATATTCAGTTACGAATGGAGTGAAACTTCTTGACGTGTACAATGTACAGTATAAGATTGATGACAAGTTGTTTAATGAAGGAGATTGGAGTAGCAAACGGGTATGATCCACCCGATGGTGAGTCACTATCGCGGTCATCTGCATTCATCTCGATATAGATGGGTTCTATCTGAAGATAAAGCTGATCGCAGATGCACTGCCAGTCCTGAATACTAACATCATATGGAAGCGTCTTATAGGTATGTAATAGCCAGCATCTAGACCATCTACTACGGCTAAAATAAAAAAGGGCTTTGAAACTAACAACGTAACTCGCTTTTCGCATGCAGTCCAATGATGGTAACTAGTCAAGCCGCCACTACCACCCAAGGATTAGAGTTATACCTGAGGTCGGACACCGACGCGTTGCTACCCCTGAGGACTAAGGAAAACGCATCACTACACCCTTCAGACCAGAGCAGCGCTTAATACTACTGTTATTATGTGTTAACATGTGTGGTGATGTCACCGGAGTTGAACCATAAAGATTTGTACCCGTAAAACTGCTGCTTATAAGGACGAAATAGGTTAGTTAGACAGTGACGCTGCAGACCTTTAAATAGTAAACCTGTTCAATTAAACTTAAGAACGCACTAGTCATTAACGTCCGTGGGACAAATTATTTAAAAATTCCACGAAGTTCATAATTCAGATGTGTCCACGTACGGTAAATATGAACGACAATCGGTGTCAGTGTTTCACACTAGGAACGGCAAATGAAAACTCTGCATTGTTCTTATTCCAGTGTTTATAGCACACAATAAATAGAGACAATGCTGCATGAATTGTAACGGCACTCGTGACGTACTGCCGACGCTCATTGCAGGATTTATTTGTATTTTTCATAACTGTGTTATGTATATTTTGGTAATGTTTGATTTTTGACATGCTAGCTTTCATTTGCCTTAAAATGTAACGTGACATGCATGTAAATTCTAAAGGTTCTGAATCTTTTTAGTAGTAAAAGTCCCGTCAAAACAGGTCCGGGTGGGACATTACTCATAACAAACCGATAGAAAGACAGATAATAATTCATAAATATGATTTTTATGTTATAAGTACCGTGTATACTTTCATATACATTTAGTCAATAGTTTTTTTTTTTTAATTTTATTGTAGTACAGCATACGGTCAAGCATACGGTCTACTTCATGGTAAGTGGTGACTGCCGCCTATGGACATCTGTATTCGACCCCAGATAAGATCACAGTCCACATTCTTTAGACCAGAACATAGCAGCGCTTAACGCTGCTGATATTAGGCAGGAATATGTGTGGCGGCACCACCGCTGGAGTCGAACCACTTTAACTTTGATATTACAAAAGACACGTCAATATCATTTATCTACATAGGTGAAAAGCTAAAATTTGAGTGTACAAGCGGGGAGATTCTACCGTCACATCCATTTCTCGCGTTTTAGTACAACAGTGTGGATGCAGGGTGACTTATATATAAGACCATCGTAACTTTCAAAAGTACCCGCTGGCAGCAATCGGGAAGCAGAACCCTCCTATTTCAACCATCTATCACATTCTATATGGATTTAGCTACAGATGGGTGGAAGTGACCATTTACCAGTAAGTAGTATGCTCGTTCTATTTCTACATTATAAAATGATGATAAGGCCGAAAATCGTGAAGTTGCAAACAAAGAGCGCAATTAGCTGGCGAGGAAAGAAGTTGATAAGTTATTTCTGAACGCGCTTATCGGAGAGGTTTAATTAAAGGAGACTCAGGGATGTCAGCCGTACGGTATAATTATAGGGCATTATCTTGTCTTGTATAATTGTGTTAATTAAATGGTTGTTTAGCTAATCACTGCCCTTCTGTGATTAATGTTTTGATTCCGGTAACAGATTTTGTTATAATGCTTCTGGGTCGAATTGGCTTTCTTGACTTTGTGTGCATCAAATTATGAATGTGTGTGTCTCCTTCAATGGTTATGTGTGTTTTCTCTTCTTTTATATGAATGAATTCGGTGGAATGTTGTACTTTCCAAAATTTTATCCTTATAAGCAACACTATCAGATGGGGCAATAATACACTGTGTGATTTTTTTCAAAATGAACTCGTTCGATTCCCGGGTAGGGATTTTTTTTTGGAAGACTAAATATGTAGGTTTCGTTTTTAACAAAATCGGCCTCGTAAGTCCTCTCAGCGTTTTTCAGTATTCCCTATAGTTTCGGATTTCCCCATCCACGCACACTTGAAAATTTACTCTGTATAAGTACCCATGTTTTTTACAACCAACGCAACGAAAGGCTTTGACATGTAAATGCAACAGGCCTGCGGCGCTACTTGTGTCAGTCCTATTAACAAAATACCCATTTACGTGAATGTAATTTCGACAAACCCTGTTTTTTATATGCTGGGCCTTTTTTGGTTCAGCTTTGAAAGCATGTTTATTTATCATAAATTACGTATATGTTTGACTGTACTTTTTACAAACAATTAATAGGGTTTTATATTACCTGTTTCTTAGCTACTAAAACTTTAAATCGATGAAGTTAAAGTGGAATTTAGTAAAGTTTTGTAATGTGTTTTAGTTCAAAGTTACTTAGATAAATGACACGAGTAACAAGTAAGGGGTTGAGCTTATACATATAAATAAAAAATGTAGATTTCTCTTCTGGTGTTGGTGACCGCATTAGGTATTGATGCAGAGAAATAGCCAGTGTTCCTATTTAAAGTAACACAACACGGCTTATAGAACTTTAATGCGTGAATATATCTAAAGATTGAAAAAATATAATTACTTACTAATTAATAACTTATTTGTTATGGTTATATATGTGATTTGACCAGCACATCTTCAAATGTGAATGTGACAGCCCTGTAATGAAACTGTGGAATTTCATTAATTACATTCCTACGCTGCGAAGTTGTTCGTCTCATACGAATGCGAATTTAGAAGAGCAATCAACTTTTTGCGAAGTAAAATTTTGACTAGACTGTAGGAAGGTGATAGATCCGTTTGAAGTCTTTTGTTTGTCTAAGTTAGGTTAGGGTTTGTACAGTTTTTGATTTAGATATCTTAAGTTTCATTATTAAAGTAGAGAAATTGAGAAAAATATGCTGTCTTACTGGTGATTATTGGTTATTGCAATTCATCGATGTATGTAAGGTATGTTGCCTCATATGTAAGTTAGGCATGCACACAATTCCATGAAAAAAACTGCTTCATGTAGATAGGTGTGTAAGTTCTATAATATTTTTTCCTATAACGCAGAATAATTAATCGTATTTTTATTTTACAAAATCACGTTTTGAGATTTGATTAATTAAATTTGTAAAATAACGTGTTCAAAGTATATTGTTTTGAAGATAAATTATAAAATGTTTTTGTTTTAACGTACTCGTTCTTGCGGCCATACATTCATCGATAACCGGTAGGTATATATAGGTTGTCCATGTAGTTCCGGGACTACAACAAGGCTACGGTTGTTGTGGTCCCTGCCTGTCGTAAAAGAGGAGTAAAAGGGGCTTCCGAGGCTGCGGGCGGTAAGAGTGAGAGCTTCAACCTTCTGGCCCATGACCCTGGGAAGGACGGCGTTATGTGTGGTCGACACCAGACGGTGTGGTGAGTGGAAGTGCTTATCTGAGTAAAGCCCGAAGAGGCAACCCGCTCAGATGACTCCGTACGCGTTTTTATGGACATCCGGGGGTCTTCTTTGTAGGGCCGAGGAAGGCCATCGGGGGCGTTTTAGTGGGTAAAAATCCCACATAACTCGGCGTCGCTCCCACGACGACGGAACAAAACAAATATAATATATCAGCAACTGTATTATTAACTGACTCGTATACTACAAATGTTTTTAAATAAACAAACTTTATAACATTTTTTGCATATATAGCAAAAATTAATCTCCATACCTGTAGAAATGTAATCTGCGCGTTAATGCAAATCCAATAATTCGTTTCTCTCACCCTCCCCGGAAGTCGTAAAACTGCGGAAGAATCCTTAATCACAATTCAAAACCAATCCTTAATATTTCGTGTCAGAAGAAATACCGAATGCTTTCGGATCTTTAAGATCTAATTGGTTCCGAACTAGAATGGACTGCTCTAAAACTTATTTAATTTCCTGCGTCTGATCGGTTGGATTATATGGTTGGAGTTTTAACTTGATATCGGTTGGGTAATGATAAGGATAGTTCGGGATTTTTGCTTGAAGATTGAGGGTGAGGGTGAGGTACGGAGAAGGCACCGATAGAAAAACATCACGCTCGGCCGCCAAGTGGGTGTAAAGTTCTCGAACACGCTCTAAAGCCCTCAGACACA